>NW_017968525.1:244231-258411 GCF_000165445.2 Microcebus murinus
GGATGTGCGGTGACGGCTCCGCCACGAGTGAGGATGAGATGTTTTCCAGGAAGACAGACGACTTCACTCTATTCTGGGAATCAACGTTACACGATGGTTCGTCACCCGTGTATCTCTAAAAAAAACAACAACACGTCCCCTGAAAATAAGCCCTAGGGTGTCTTCTTGAGGACATTTCACAGTCGTCTCTCTAGTGCAGGCGTCCTTAAACTACGGCCCGCGGCCACATGCCACCTGCCTGGCACATTTATCCGGCCCCGCCGGGTGTTTTTGCCGCCGCTGCCTGTCCTGCTTAGCAGCTCGACGCGTCCGGGCCCACGTGCGCACTCCCACGGTCTGAGGGACGTGAACTGGCCCCCTTGTTCAAAAAGTTTGAGGACCCCTGCTCTAGAGCATTGCAAGTCAAGATAACGATTTACCAGCTAGGGGTCGACCCCGGGAAGAAAGCACTTTGTGGTCTGGGTCAGGCATGTGGATGTCATTAGAAAAAAAACAACAGAGTTTTAGAGGGCAAGCCAGTGTGCAGAGCAGTACCGTACTGACAGATCCAAACACCGAGACCCCTATCAAATTTAGGGGGTCACGACCTCTCTACTGGGAGAGCTAAAAAGTCAGCAAGAAAGGAAATACCACAAAGTAAAAAAAAAAAAACAAAAAACCCAAAACAAGCTTTGCACCCATCGACTGTTGACCACAGCCTGAAGTAATTTTAGGGTTTAAATTTTTCAGAGGGAGAAAAAAAAAATCCCACTCAAGATGTTCCGCTGATATTAAAATGTATATGAGAAAGAAGGGGAGAGATATATAGGGCGGGAATTCAAAGCAAAAACGAGAAATCTGGCGGAAATATCACCACCACTCCTTTTATGTTTTCAAGTTCATCAGGGTTCTTAGCCCAAGTTAGGGCAGCTTTTTACTCTTCAAAAAAAAAAAAAAATTTTTTTTTTCTGTGTAATTCAAAAAAGGTGTGGAGAAAAGCTCGTCTTCCTAGAACTCCAGGTTCTTAAACTTTGTAACCATGCACACAAGTGGAAACCACATTTCATCTTCAAGGAATGTTAAGAAGGGGGGGAAAAAAAAGAAGGATATTCAAAATAATAAATTTTCCATGGACACTGGCTTCCTCTTTCCAACTTAGTGCTTGCCCTAATTTATGGCATAAATGGAGTGGGAGAGCTATCTGTCTCAAATAGCACCTGAGCACATTCTTGGCAACTGAAAAGTGTTAACACGGTGCATATGCTTTTCGAATTCTCAGAACAAGGTGTCTGAGAAGAAGGTCACTGGGGACAGGGAGGAGGGGGGCCCTCTCTTCCCAGCACCGGGGGTTTTTGAAGGTATAGACAGGAGCTATAGACAGGTATAGACAGCAGCACCTGAGGACAAGGTGGGCTGAGGCCCCTTTAAGGCGTCTGACGTTTTACAAATTCTACCACGTTTGATCGTAGCAGCCTAGCCCGGGGTATGCCCACTTACCAGGCACACAGAAAGGGATTTATAAACTATTGACGTTCTTGGCTTGTGAATCAGCTTGAAGCTGCAGAGGTTTGGGTCTTTTTTTTTTTTTTTTTTTTTTAAGACAGAGTCTCACTCTGTCGCCAGGCTAGATGTGGCCGTGGCATCAGCCTCACTCACAGCAACCTCCAACTCCTGGGCTCAAGCGATCCTCCTGCCTCAGCCTCCTCCTGAGTAGCTGGGACTACAGGCATGCGCCACCATGCCCGGCTAATTTTTTCCTATATATATTAGTTGGCCAATTAATTTATCTCTATTTATAGTAGAGACGGGTCTTCGCTCTTGCTCAGGCTGGTTTCAAACTCCTGACCCTGAGTGGTCCACCTGCCCTCAGCTTCCCAGAGTGTTAGGATGACAGGTGTGAGCCATCACGCGATAACATGAGTATTTGACTAGCAAAACAAGAAAATCCAGGTGGGAGGGGGGATATGGGCAAAATATATGTAACCTTAACATTTGTATCCCCATAATATGCTGAAATAAAAAACCAATAAATAAATAATTTAAATTTAATTGAGTAAAATGTAAAATTCAATAAAAAAAAAAAAGAAAATCAAAATACATGCCATTCCATTCTCCCACAACATTCTTTTGGTCCCACTAAAAAGTTGCTCATTTTTCTTTCCTTCTCTTTTATTTATTTTTTTCATTTTTCTAACCCTCCAGTGTAACCAGATCATTTTTCTTTTGTTAGCTTTTATTCATAAGAAATACAAATGTTCAATACATATGTGGGGGAATTCGACCTGCTCCAAAAAAATTCAAATGCAAATTAAAACAGCATAAAAACAAATGTAACCCATCAGATTGGCCAAGATGAAGAAAGAATTTTAAGATCCACTGTTGGAGAAGGCATGAAGTTGGCAGTCTCAGATTCAGCTAGCAAGAGCATAATGGGTTCTACGCTATCTTTTAGAAGAGTGGGCTAGAAATAAGTGCCAAAAGCCTAGGATTTTGCATTTCTTCAATTCAGCAATTCACCCTTTAGGATCTATCCTACAGATATCACATGGAACATGCACAAAGATTTTTGTAAGAAAATGTCCATTGCAACATTGTTTAAAATGAAAAACTGGGAGCAACATAAATGTTCACAAGGTACCGTGTTTCCCCGAAAAATAGCCCTACCCATACAATAAGCCCCAGCAGGATTCCTGAGCATGTGCGCCATAGAAGCCCTACCCCGAAATCAGCCCTGGAGATGGGCGTGGCTATGAAAATCAGCCCTAGTGTGTGGGCGTGGCTATGAAAATCAGCCCTAGTGATGGCGTGGCTGCGCAGCGCATCTGCACAACCCATGCGTGTCGTCGCGGAGCGGGAAAGAACCACGACTTCTCATCTGCCCGTGAGAGCTCTAGTGCTCCACAGGAGAGATCGGGGGCCGTGGTTCTAAAGGAAACAGAGTCACAAGACATTCAGGATGGGAATTCGGGGTTTGGAGAGTGAGGATGATGTTCCAGAAGAAGACGACTTCACTCTATTTGAATCACTGTAGATGGTTGTACCCTACATAAAAACAAATAACACATCCCCTGAAAATAAGCCCTAGGGTGTCTTCTTGAGGAAAAATAAATATAAGACCCTGTCTTATTTTCGGGGAAACACGGTATATATTTATGTTGGTACAGTAAATGCTTATGTTACGCATTAAAATGATTTGAAGAATTTTAATCCTAGAGTCCAAATCAAGCTGATATGCAAAAAGATGTCTAGAAAATCATTTGTAATTGAACCATTCAGAATAAGCACTGCTAACATTAGGATGTATCATTTTGAAGTTATTTTTCTAGGTAGAGATATAATTTTTTCCTCCCTTTCTAAAATTCTGACATTTTCAAATAGGTTATTTATTCACATTTCTCTCCTACTTCTGTGCTCCGGCCGCTAAGAGTCCCACCCTCAAAAACAACTAACGTTTTCAGTTTCTTGTACGTAATTTCCAGAAGTATTCTGTGTACAGTCATCCCCTGACCTACACGGGGTTGAGTCCAGGATGCCAGACTGCACCAAAATCTACACATACTTGAGTCCCACAGTTGGCCCTGCAGAACCTGAGTCTACAAAAAGTCAGCCCTTCCTATAAACGGGTTTCACTTCCTGGGAATACTGTATTTTCCATCCACCTCTGGTTCTGGACTCAGAACTCTTGGATATGGAGGGCCTGCTGTATACAGTCTTTAAAAATCTGCATATAAGTGGACCCTCCCCCCACACCCCAGTTCAAACCTGTGTCATTCCAGGGTCAACTGTATATACCAGTCTACTTACACATACACGCCACCCTTTCCCCACCTTTTGTTTTAAACACTAAGTAGGTATATGTAGCTTTAAAAAAAAATAATAATTGATCAGGCCTGGTGCAGTGGCTCATGCCTGTAATCCTAACACTCTGGGAGGCCGAGGCGGGAGGATCGCTCGAGGTCAGGAGTTCGAAACCAGCCTGAGCAAGAGCGAGACCCCCGTCTCTACTAAAAATAGAAAGAAATTAGCTGGACAACTAAAAATATATAGAGAAAATATGAGCCGGGCGTGGTGGCGCATGCCTGTACTCCCAGCTACTCGGGAGGAGGCTGAGGCAGCAGGATCGCTTGAGCCCAGGAGTCGGAGGTTGCTGTGAGCTAGGCTGACGCCACGGCACTCTAGCCCAGGCAACAGAGTGAGACTCTGTCTCAAATAATAATAATGATAATAATTAGTCAAGGATAAAGAGTGTCATTGTTCATTTTTTAAGACGATGATATGGTATTCCATGGTAAGATGGAGCCAAAATTAGGGTAAATGCGTAATGTATTGGCCAAATCAAGATGTTTTTGAAAGGGAGGGGTGCACTGCTACCAGCTGTGGCAGAATGACAGGCATGCACTAAGATTCTTCCAGACAACCCTGGATATATGGTCATCCTAACCATACATGGCCATAACTTATTTAACTAGTCCTCTGGCGATGACTACTTTGCTTGCTCCTAACCATTTGCTACCTCAAAAAAAAAAAAAAGTCGCAATGAAACACCGTACGTATGTGCCATTTCTCACCAGCAGGAGTGTGTCTATAGACCGTAACACTGAGAAGTGAAATCTCTTAGTCAAAGGACATTTATACGTTGCTTTTACTTGATAGCTGCTTTCAGATCGTCCTCCAAAAAGGCCGTCGTCATTTTCACGTTTTTCCCTGAAATAAGCAGGCATCGCCTTTGTCACAAAACAAGACAGTAGGTCACTCTCAAAATCGAAAATCGTCTAAAGAAAAAATGTAGGTCGAGCCAGTTTAAAGCATCTCTTAATCACAAACACACGGGGACGCAGGGCTGGAAACAATTAAAGTTGAGTGCGTTTCAGACTAGACAGAGGGTTCAAAAGCGAACACACAGCCCCCGCCAGAAACGTGTGCTCACGGACAGATCACGCAGTCCCAGGGAGAGCTGACAAGCTCTTGGTGACAGTTTTGCTTATTCACGTCCCTGTCTGTCTCCCCCTCTGCCCTTTTGTGTTTCACGCAAAATTCTTCTTTGCGTCCGAGTGGGGCAAGTTAGTTTTCATCTGAAGTCAATAAGTGACAGACAGCAAGTGGCTGACGAAAGCCTGTCCTTTTTTTTGTTTTTTTCCCTTCTCAAAGAACAAATAATTCCAAGAAGCCTGTTCTACTACTTAGGGGCAGCTATTGTACTTTTTTTATTATTTTTTTAAATTTTTTGTTTTTTTAAAGGCTGGTCAAGTGGAGCAGTGGGAGTGGAGAAGGAACCAAGGAATCTGTAACCGGTTGTGATCAATTAGTTGTAAACACCACTGCTATTCGGACCAACCAGCTACGGTAGTTTTAACAGGTGTCTGCTATAGCTGTCGGACCTGAAGCCCCGAGTGGTAGGGAAATCTATCATGAGGCCAACGGGCTGGGAGTATTTGTGAAAATTGGACCATCTCAGCATTTCAAGAAGCAAATACCTACGTACTACCACCAAAACAGACCCTTCTCTGCTTTGGGTATCCAAGCTTTGGGAGAACAGAAACATACTCTTTCACGCCTACAATAAAGTCCACACGTGTCAAAACACGTTTCAATAATCTCATATATTCAGGCCCTAGCCTCAAACATCTTCCTACTACTCATAAGACATCCTTGGTGCGAGCTTTGTAGTTATCACATAAATTTGCATGCCAGGAAGTGACAGGACCAAGTACAGAGTGTTCTCAAAAGTACAAGACAGAATTTCCACGAGCACTTTTGTAAGAATGTCATATCCACACGATGAAACAAACAGCATTTGAAAACGATTTCCAAAGCAACACAACCCCAGATGAATGCAGCTTTAAAATTTTGCCCTTGCGATGAGTGTGTAAAACCATGGCACCAGGCTGGCACATAACAAATATTTACTGAAAGATTGCATTTGGGGTGAGACAGACATACACCGATTAAAACCACACCTGACAAAATAATACAGAGCTCACGGGCAAAAATGCACTGCCTCAATTTAAATGCCTTTAAAACATGAGAGATGTTAAAGAAACGATAGCTTGTCAGCCTTCACAACAAAAGCAGTAACGACAGCTACTAGTCACAGAATAATTACATTAGTCTCCTATCAATGGATGCTTAAATCTTGTTTCCAATCTTTTGCTAGCTACCTCAAATTATGTTGTAAGCCCGGGCGCGGTGGCTCAGGCCTGTCATCCTAGCACTCTGGGAGGCCGAGGCGGGAGGATCGCTCGACTTCAGGAGTTCGAGAGCAAGCCTGAGCAAGAGCGAGACCCCGTCTCTACTAAAAACTGGAAAGAAATGAGCTGGACAACTAAAAATACACACAAAAAAAATTAGACGGGCATGGTGGCACATGCCTGTAGTCCCGGCTACTCGGGAGGAGGCTGAGGCAGGAGGAGGCTGAGGAGGGAGGATCGCTTGAGCCCAGGAGTCTGAGGTTGCTGTGAGCTAGGCTGACGCCATGGCACTCTGGTCCGGGCAACAGAGTGAGACTCTGTCTCAAAAAAAAAAAAGAGAGAAAAGAGTACTGCTCTGTGTTACTGAGACAAATGGCAACGCCCATGTCTAATACCCCCCACTGTGGCCTGACGCTGCCCCACCACCCTGCAAACGTGAGCCGTGAGGACCCCCCACCCCACATACCAGCTGCGTCCTCAGCAATGATGCTATACACAGACGGCTGTCATCTGCTGTTTTTATTTTCCACACTGCAGAGAAATCCAGTCGCAACAGCAAGAGAAATGCACACTAGATTAAATCGTGCGGGAGCTTTAAAGCCCAGATCCTTTCCTGACAGTGAAGAGGAACATGATTTTGCTCTTGTGGACAGACCACTTTTCAGCGAATTAAAGTGCGAGTGGGGTGCTGGGCCAACCTCGAGAACCTGCGTCTTGTGTCGAGAGACATGGGACGGGACTGGCCCGGGTGCTAGAAAAAGCACCTGGGAGAAAGGCCACTCCGGCTCCTTCCGGACGCTGACCAGAGGCTCACAACGGAAGCAAAGGCGAAATAAAACCCCAGACCCACAAGCAATAAGGGTGCTCCCTGCGCAAGACGGTGAGACCCTCAGACAACGTTTGCAATTAGAATCCTCTCCAAGACAGAAGGCTCTTTCAGGAGCCTTTGGGCAGATTCCTGAGGATTGTGAAATACCGTTTTTCAAGCAACTGTTTATCGAGGCCCATGCTCTTGTGACATCCTTCTATTTTTCCACTATGTAATTAGGAGGCACAAAGAGAAGAATTGCTGGGTGCTTTTGCCATTCTGCTATTCCCCCGGGTCTCCTGTGGATCAAATTCCTGCCGGGAATTTAGTTATTCAATATCAGTGGAATTTTAGCATAATACCCATGTCTGTCTTTTTTTTTTTTTTCCCCATGATAATTTTTCTGTCTTTTTTTTCTTCCATGATACTTCTTCTATATTGTAATGCCCAAGACTATAAACTTAACAGCAAGAGAAATGCAAGGAAATTCTATAAACTAGTTTTTCATGCAAGACAAAGCACCCAAACTTCCCCTCGAAAAAAAAACCCTAAACGAGACTTGGAAATAGTTATCGACAGCCTTCTTCTCAAAAACCACTCACGCAAGTGCAGTGACTTCACATTCTAATGAGCCCATCTGTATTCTACACGGGCACCACACGCTCAAAGGACTTTAAAATTTTCATCATCTCTTATGAACAAGCCCCGACTCACCAAGATTTATTTACCAGGCAATCAGCGGTTAAGTTAATTGGAATCTAGATTTTTCTAACACCTACAGAAAAATTCATGCCGTTCTAGTTGGTGGGGGGGAGGACCAAAAAACACAACAAAACAGCCAAGGAAGCAAGACTAAATTTAAGTATGGCCTTTCTAAACCAGAGGGAAAAACAGGAAGGGAGAATCATTTTTAAAGAGTTTAAAGATGTGTTAGGACCGCATTGTTTATTTTGCTTTCACATTTAGGTTGGATGAAGCAATGCAGGGTCAGGAAGAGCCTGGCAATTTGGGCAGCTCCAAGTCTCCACTTGGGTCTTCTCATGGGTCTCAAACCCCCTGGGTGGGGGCGGGGGAAAGAGTTTGCTTAGTTTTTAACCACTTGGGTCCGGCGCTCACCGGCCGCGACCCCTCGCCCACAACCGGCACTCGCGGTCCGCACGGCGGTCTGTGCTGTGCATGGACGGCGCGTCCGTCTTGCTCTCGTGTGACGAGGAAAGCTTGGAAGCACCGAGAGCTTGTTTGACTTTGCAGGCGGCTTTCCTTGTCATGTAAATCAGAATAGGTAACATGGACATACGTGCTTCCACGCCGGGCCATGCGCGTCCATCTGTGGCTGTCGGCTACAGTCCACGCCGGGCTGTGCGCATCCGTCTGTGGCTGTCGGCTACAGTCCACGCCGGGCTGTGCACGTCCATCTGTGGCTGTCGACTACGGTCCACGCCAGGCCGTGCGCGTCCATCTGTGGCTGTCGACTATGGTCCACGCCGGGCCGTGTGCGTCCATCTGTGGCTGTTGGCTACGGTCCACGCCGGGCCGTGTGCGTCCATCTGTGGTGTCGACTACGGTCCACGCCGGGCCGTGTGCGTCCATCTGTGGCTGTCGGCTACAGTCCACGCCGGGCCGTGCGCGTCCATCTGTGGCTGTCGACTACGGTCCACGCCGGGCTGTGCGTTGTTTCTTATAGCTGAGTAGAACTCCATGGTATACATATACCACATTTTATTAATCCACTCATGTACTGTTGGGCACTTGGGTTGTTTCCACATCTTTGTGATTGTGAACTGTGCCGACCATCATTTTATTTACGTACACATACACATGCCCCCAGAGCAGCTATAAATTTCTTATTTAAAAACCCCCACATTTTAATGTCTTTGCTTGTTTTAGGCCTATTTATTATAAGACAAAAGCATCCGTTTAAGCTTCCTTGGCTATCTTTTCAGAAACAGAGCTAGGTTTTTTTTTTTCCAAATCATCATCTCTCCCAAACTTGTAAAGTCTAAATGTAGGAGAGAGAGGAGTTATATATTTTTACTGTGTTTAAAGTACCGCGAACTAGGGCATGGGGATCCCTCGTATAACCCTTTTTACAGGGCTTGGCACGTATTTTTTCGTAGTCTTTGTTTTTACGGCGTTGCTGGCCACGGTGTCTGCCTGATGCCTCATCCTTTTAACCACTTCGGTACAAGCGTCGACTACAGTCGACAGCCACAGATGAACGCGCACAGCCCAGCGTCCGCTTTGGTCTATAATTTTGAATGAGCTTTTCTAATTTTTCATGTATCAAGATAAAACTGTGAACGTTTAAAAACCACGTCATGAAACCATACATGTCTATGTTACTTGTCCTGATATTTACATGGCAAGGAAAAAGCTGCCTGCAAAGTCAAACAAGCTCTCGGTGCTTCCAAGCTTTCCTCGTCACACGAGAGCAAGATGGACGCGCCGTCCATGCACAGCGCAGACCGCCGAGCGGACCACGAGGGCCGGCCGTGGGCGAGGTGTCGCGGCCGGTGAGCGCCGGACCCAGGTGGCTAAACGTAGGCAATTCCTCCACCCTGGTATCGCTGCGCTGGGAAAATGAGAACCGATTTACAACAGCCTATGTTTCCATGCAATTCACAGCACTAGAACACCAGGGAGATCTGTGTTTATTATGTTTCAAGACTGTCAAGCGATCGTTAATCAGTGGGGCTCAGAACCCAGAACTATTCATAGTTTTTTTTTTTTTCCCCAAGGAAATAGAGATCTATTTTCCTGGAATTGTCATTAATGATAGCTAAAGTAGAATTCCGTGCAGGATGTCTCAATAGCAGACAGCTCTATTATGCAAAGATCTCTATTAACCTACCGTGTTTCCCCAAAAATACAACAGGGTCTTATATTTATTTTTCCTCAAGAAGACACCCTAGGGCTTATTTTCAGGGGATGTGTTATTTTTTTTAAGCAGGGTACAACCATCTCCATTTATTCAAATAGAGTGAAGTCGTCTTCTTCTGGAACATCATCCTCACTCTCCAAACCCCGAATCCCATCCTGAATGTCTTGCGACTCTGTTTCCTTTAGAGCCACTGGCCCCAATCTCTCCTGTGGAGCACTAGAGCTCTCACGGGGCGGATGAGAAGGGCTGCTCGTGTTCTTTCCCTCTCCGCGACGACACGCATGGGTTGTGCAGATGCGCTGCGCAGCCACGCCCGTCACTAGGGCCTATTTTCGGGGTAGGGCTTCTATGGCACAAATGCTCAGAAATCCTGCTAGGATTTTATTTCATGGTTAGGTCTTATTTTGGGGGAAACACGGTATACAATAAACATTCGGCAAACCAAAAGTGGACAGAGCATGCCAAGACTGGCGTCTGGTTCCCTGAACCCAAGAAGAAAAATTGCTGAAATCAGTTCAAGAGTCTTTACTTAGAGGTCACCACCAAGGCGCCAGGAAGCCTGGCCCACCGACCCCAACCTGCCCTTGGGAGCCCCTGAGGCCAGCCCATTGCTCCCTCCTCCCGTCCCTGTCACTCACAGTCACCACTTCCTTTCTTTCAGTTGCCATCAGAAGGGATCCCTCGCCCTTTACCGGGTACAAAGGAACTCTCAAGACTTCCTCCGTGCCTACCTACCCTCCTCCTCTCTCCCCACCTGCCCAGCTCACCGGTGAGGTCTCCTGTGCCTTGCACCTGTTTGCTCCAAATCTCCCGGCCTTCCCTCGTGCCCTTCCGCCCGCCGGGAACACACAAGCCGCCCTTTCCTCTCGGCCTGGTGAACTCGACTGTCCTTCGTGTGTTATCTCCTTTAGCAAGCTGTGCCCAGATTCCCGAGTGGGCTCAATTAAAGGTCCTCCTCTTTCTTCCCACGGCACTCGGAGAATCCACCCACCTCGACACCTCCCCGAGCCAGAGCGAAAGAGCCTTCCGACCCCGTGAGGTGGCCAGTTCTCCGAAGGCAGAGACCGTGTCTTCCGTGGCTGGAACCCCAAATGTCCAGGGGCGCATACGGGAGACACCCGCCTGATCCCGGACCCAAACTGGGACTCAGGCGGCTGCCTGTCCCTGGCCGAGATACCACAGAGAGACCAGCCAGGCCTCAGGCCGGGAGGAAGAGAAGAGATTCCCGTCTTGCCTGCAACACTGGTCACACAGGAGGCACCTATGGTCACTCGGACACCCATTGTACCGTGTTTCCCCGCGAAAATGAGACAGGGCCTTATGTTTAATTTTCCTCAAGAAGTACACCCTAGGGTTCATTTCAGGCATGTGTTATTTTTTTTTTAAGTACGGTACAACAATCTAGTTTTATTCAAATAGAGTGAAGTCGTCTTCTTCTGGAAACATCATCCTCATTCCAAACCCGAATCCCATCCTGAATGTCTTGCGACTCTGTTTCCTTTAGAACCACTGGCCCCGATCTCTCCTATGGGGCATAGAGCTCTCAGGGCAGATGAGAAGGCTCTCGTGTTCTTTCCGCTCCGCTGACAACACGCATTGGGTTTGCATGCAGGCACCGCGTCACAGGGCGTTCATAGCCAGCCCGTCACTAGGGCTGATTCATAGCCCACGCCAGCACTAGGCTGATTCAGTACCCAAGTGATTAAGTACGCCACCACTAGGGCTGATTCCATACCACGCCTGATCACTAGGGCTGGATTTCATAGCCACGCCTCACCAAACACAAAAAACTACTATCAAACAATTGCCTCACCACCACCACTAGGCTGATTTCCATAGTCCACGCCACCACTAGGGCTGATTTCCATAAGTCACGACCAGGCTTGTCCTTGCCCTCACTAGGGCTGGATATTTGGGTAGGGCTTCCCATGGCGCACAGGTTAGTAATCCTGCTGGGGCTTATTTATTGGGTAGGTCTCATTTTAGGGGAAACCTGTATTATGGCTTTTGCAAATCTCCATTCAGAATTCTTTGGAACAGGAATTAAACATATATACACTTGCCACTTTCATTTTTTTTTTTTTTGAACAGTAGTCTCGCTTGTTGCCCAGGCGTATAGAGTGAGTGCCGTGGCGTCCAGCCTCCTCAAGCAGACCTCAAACTCCTGGGCTCAAACAATCTCCTGCTCAGCCTCCCAAGTAGCTGACTACAGGCATGCGCACATGCCCGGCCTAATTTTTTTATATATATAATAATTTCTTTCTTATTTATAGTAGAGACGGGTCTGGCTCTTGCTCAGGCTGGTTTCGAACTCCTGACCTGGACAATTCGCCCGCCTCGGCCTCCCAGAGAGCTAGATTACAGGCCACCGACCCCGCCACTTTCATTTTTTTAAACAGCTTCACTCAAAGAATAAAGTCTTAAGGAGATAACTTTTAATATAACTTGCGTTTCATGCGCCATGACCTGAACTTTCAGCTCAAATCTTAAAATCTGTTCTCCTCTGATTACATAAAGCCTTTAAAAACGATCATATTAAATAGCGGGGCGTAAAGGCAGAGTCTAGCGGAAAGGCAAACAGTTGAGCAAATATTTTAAGAATTATCACAACTGAAGCTCCTGAGAACAGGACAGACAGTGATAAAGAGCAGGCTGAGTGTGGCAGCAGAGCAGAACTAGGCGTTTGGAAGCTGTGGGGCACAAACACACATTTAAATATTACGTTATAATTTTCTACGGACTTCTTGAGAAACGGCCCGGGAAGAAAACAGCGAGGGAAAGGAGGAAGGCACTGACGCAAGAGAAAAGAGCTGGTTAGAAAGGCCTTCAGAGAGAAGAGATGGCAATTCGTGTTAGGCCTCGGGTCCTGATTCAGCTTCGGAACATTCTTCCTCTCAGGTGGATCCCGATGCAAGCTTGGCAGATGCCGTGTTTTAAAGCAGTCTATATACAGGAGAAAGGATGAATTATATGTGTGGATTCTTCTTCTTTTCTTCTTGTTCTTCTCTTCTTCATCCTTCTCTTCTCCTTCTCCTTCTCCTTCCCTTCTCCTTCTCCTCCTTCTCTTCTCCTTCCTCTTCCTTCTTTCCTCTTCCCCTTCCCTTCCTTCCCTTCCCTTCCTTCCCTTCCCCTTCTCCCTTCTCTCTCTCTCCTTCTCCTTCTTTCTTCCTTCTTCTCTTCTCTTTTCCACTGTCTTCTTCTTCTTCTTCTCCTCCTTCTCTTCTCATTCCTCCTTCTCTTCTTCCTTCTTCTCTCCTTCCTCTATCAATAACAAATCTAACATATACAAAACAAAATATATACTAACATCACAACAATACATATACACAACACAACACTCCTCTCAAACAACACTCCTCCCTGCCCCTCAACAACACATATACACATATTTTAACACCATTTTTTTGACAGATCCAACCCTGTATACACAAAACAAACAACAGGGCATACAAACCTCAGACTCACAAAGCACACAACACAAACACAATAACATCAACAATCAACAACACACAACACAAACAACAACACTGGGACACAAGACAATAAAAACAGCACCAATGCACAAAAAAAAAAGAAAAAAAAAAAAAAAAACCGGCTAATTTTATATATAATATTTTTATTATAAATTATATTATTTACATAATATATATATTATTAATATATATATTTTTAATTGTCCAGCTAATTTCTTTCTAATTTTTTAGTAGAGACGGGGGTCTCGCTCTTGCTCAGAGCTGGTCTCGAACTCCTGACCTCGAGCGATCCTCCCGCCTCGGCCTCCCAGAGTGCTGGGGTGACAGGTGTGAGCCACCGCGCCCCGGCCCACGTTTCTTCTTTTAACAAGCTCTTCCCACAGCTCAGGAGCACACAGAAAGCCGTCTTCTCCACGACCACGGGAGTTGGCCAACTTCTTGTTAAAGGGCCAAGCAGCACCGACTGTTGGCTCTGCGGACCACATGTTTTCTGTTGTAGCCACTCAGCCGCCACAGACATTGTGTAAGCGGACGAGCATGGCTATATTCCAGTCCCGCTCTGTCTACAGACGCCGAAATTAGGATTTCACTCATTTTCCACGTGCTGCCGAATATCCTCTTAACATTTTTTTTTCCCCAACCGTTTAAAGATATAAAAGCCATTCTTAGACCACGACCAAAAGGGGGAGGGGGCTGCTGGCCGCTGGCCTCTGCTCTACCCCAACACTGATTTTCAATCTCACGTTGGCGCCTTCCTGCTGCCCAGCACTGGCAAGACAAGCTCGGAAGATTCTCAGCACTGACCATTTTGATTTGACAAAAGCAACTTTTTTTTTTTTTTTAAATTTCAG
>NW_017968525.1:285111-297818 GCF_000165445.2 Microcebus murinus
ATCAACAACAAGCTTTAACATCCAATCAACTACAAGCTTTAACATCCAATCAACGACAAGCTTTAACGTCCAATCAAAAACAAGCTTTAACATCCGATCAACAACAAGTTTTAACATCCAATCAACTACAAGCTTTAACGTCCAATCAACAACAAGCTTTAACGTCTGATCAATAACAAGCTTTAACGTCCAATCAACTACAAGCTTTAACGTCCAATCAACAACAAGCTTTAACATCCAATCAACAACAAGCTTTAACATCCAATCAACAACAAGCTTCAACATCCAATCAACAACAAGCTTTAACTTCCAATCAACAACAACCTTTAACTTCCAATCAACAACAACCTTTAACATCCAATCAACAACAAGCTTCAACGTCCAATCAACAACAAGCTTCAACGTCCGGTCAACAACAAGCTTTAACGTCCAATCAACAACAAGCTTTAACGTCCAATCAAAAACAGTGGGATTCAAAAATTACCCAATCAGGATCAGGCAAGCAGCGCGGCGGGAAACAGGCAGCTCCCCCGCGGAGCCGCAGAGCGACAGGGAGGCGGCAAGCAGCCGCGTGCGTCCGGGCGCCGCCATTTTCCCCATCACGACTGCTCTGTTTTAACGCCTTCGTCCCCGAATCCCCTGTAACGTTGGCTTAACGCGGGGGCTGAAACACGCCTACGCATGTGTGCCTCTCCGAGTCTCCCCATGTTCGCCATTGGGGATCCCCACGCGAAAACACGCTCTCCCGTTTATCTTCTAAGCCGAGCAGCGGGGCCATCGTCCGGGGTTGGCGTCCCGGCGCCCGGCCAGGAAGACGCACAGACGTGGGGTTCCGGGCATGGGACACGTCTCCTCCTGTGGCCGCACGTTGCGGATCTCCTCGGGCCCTGGGACCCTGGGCTCCCTGACCGACACGTGACCGGCCGCCTGACAAACTCCCCGGCAGAGCGCAGGCGCCAACACGGAAGTCTCTAGAAGCATCTGGAAGCTTCTCCATCTGCCCTTCCCTGACCGCCACACGGGGCAGGGGGGAGGAAAGCCTCACGCCAAACCCACACGCTCACACAGAGTGGGCCCCCGTCATCTTCGAGCCTCCACTTGGTTCGAGGTTCTCTCACTCCCCCTCCAAAAAAATAAATAAATAATAAAGAATTAATTTATTCTTAGTCCCCAACTTTTCACGTCGGAAAATGTCGGGCCTGCCAAGACGTGGCGAGACTTTTACTGAGGGCGGCTGCGTGCGCTTTATCTAGACCCGGCGTTTCTGGCCAGGTTTTCTTCCGAGTCTCCCCTCTGTCTCCACGAGCGGTATGAAATTTTGTGCATCACGCGGGCGGGCCTTTAGGCTGGACGTTCCGGGGACCGGCCGCACCACCCATCAGGGCACTACATCTCTAAACACGCCAGCGAAATGCACCCCCCAGGAGCGAGAGTCCTCTGCCATAGACGCGTGCAGGACGCCTGCACCAAGGGAAACCACTGTCTGATGTGGGACTCATATTTGAATTTCCCCGACTGTCTCAGCATGGTCTATGACGGTCGGTTTTTCTCCATCAAGGATCCTAGGCTGCATCTGGCTGTCATATGGCCTTCGCCTCCTTTAAATCTATCAGAGTTTTCTAGGCTTTTGGGGGATGGAATGGGATCTTTTATTTATTTATTTTTTTTGAGACAGAGTCTCACTCTGTTGCCCGGGCTAGAGTGAGTGCCGTGGCGTCAGCCTAGCTCACAGCAACCTCAAACTCCTGGGCTCAAGCGATCCTCCTGCCTCAGCCTCCCTAGTGGCTGGGACTACAGGCATGCGCCACCACGCCCGGCTAATTTTTTCTATGTATATATATATTTTTAGTTGGCCAATTCATTTATTTCTATTTTATAGTAGAGACGGGGGTCTCGCTCTTGCTCAGGCAGGTCTCGAACTCCTGACCTCGAGCGATCCTCCCGCCTCGGCCTCCCAGAGTGCTTGGATGACAGGAGTGAGCCACCTGTGCCCGGCCTTCCCTGGAAAAAAGTTTTCTTAACTTTTATGCTACAAGTCTTTCTTTCTATGACATTAAACCCCAGCACTTCGTGGTCAGGGGGATGCCACAGCCTTGGGGCCAAACAGTTATTTTTCGGGATCATTAAAACTATGTCTTTAACATGGTGAATTTAATAAAAAGTTTTAAAGATAATTAAAACATGCACATGTTAACATGTATAACATATAAAACACCCGTACGTTGATTACTTATTTGGTAAGGTGATTTGAATCTATTCCTTCCAAATTTATTTACGTCTGTACTAACGCAGCTACGTAATTCGGACAAACAACATCGGAAGGCTTTTTAAGGACCCAATCACCAACGCACTACCTACCACTACGAGAAATAAAATGCATCCACGGGAAGAGCAATGCTTAAAGAAAACATCTATTTTCATCAAACTTGCTGAAACCGCGAACCTTCCTACCAGGACCTGCACAGTCCCCAAACACAATTGTTTTTTTGTCACATCGAATTTCAATTAGTCATCGTGATACGGCTGAGAGACTCTGTAACAACAATCAGCAAAGACTCCGTAGGATCCTGCCCGAATTCTTGGCATTTTTCTCATTGCTTTCTGCAAAAGCACATTGCACGGGAAGCCGATCACAATGGAAACAATCGGGGAATTGTCACCGGGCCACATACGTCCTCAGCTTTGTGTGCATGTGCGTGTGCGTGCGTGTGCATGTGTGCATGCGTGTGCATGTGTGTGTGCATGTGCGTGTGCGTGTGTGCGTGTGCGCACATGTGTGCATTTGCCAAGTCCCTTCCAGAACTAAGATTTGGTCCTCTTCCTCATCTTCCACCTCTTCCTTTTTCTACACATCAATCCAACCATTAAAATTACTTGCGGAGACAGTTACGGAACGTATCGGGTGCATGGAAAACATCCTGCTTCTGACCACACGTGAACATGCGAGTTTTTATGGATCGTATGCAGGCAGGCTCGGAAGGGCGTGCACGGGCTCTGTTTAAACAGCTCTCCAGACCACAGGCCATCACCCGAGTGCCCCATTACATCTTCAGAATAGCCGGGTCTACAGATGCGGTATTTCAACCCACGTGGATTTTTTTTAAATATTGCAGAGAGCAAATTTATTACGGAAGTGCTGCTTTCTCTTGGAATTCCCTTTCTCTCTGCCCACCCTCCCCTCCACTCCAGGGGAATGCAGTGAAGAACTAAAATGAGAGAAACTGTAATTAAAATCAGATTCTTCCCCTGAGGGACGGAGGGGTCAACCTAATTATCAGCCTGTCTACCCCAAAACGAATTTACCTCTTTAAGAAAGGAAGGTCTTTATCACTCATGGGAAAAAAAAAAAAAACATAAACAAAAATTAAGATGCCACTCGGGTATCACTGTAATCTTTCATTTTTAAGTGACCTCTTAGTCTAATGGATTCAGTGCATTCTCATTCAAGTGAAATGTGTTTTGCGCAGGGGAGGACTGTTGATAAATGGTACTGTCATGACCCTTAGGTTAGAGCAAAGGAACATTGGAAAATAAATCTCAATCCCGTATACTCACCAACCCTGCAATGGGGGTGGGCAATCTATTGATCTTCCTAACAAGTCCTGGTTTTATAGTGTTCAGCAACCTGTCACGAAAAAAAAAGGCAGAATGTCAAGTGAGGAGCCGAGCAAGATGGATCACACAAATCACCTTCATCCGGGGCCACAGCTAAATCGCTGGGTAGGAAAAGCGGTGCTTTGAGAGCAGGTGGTAAATCCCAGTCATCTATCTATCAGCCTTCGTGCACCTGAGTAAGGAGCTTTGCCGATGTCGGGTCTGTCCGAGGCAGGTGAAGTTTCGGAATCTGGAAGAGTTGGAGGGAAGAAAGGGCAGAGACTGGGAGGTGCTTCAAGGGAAAAGGCAAGGCTGTGAACCGGACTGAGGTCGGCAGGGAATTGTCTAGAACCGCAGCCAGGTATATTACAAGCCAGGTGCGGCCGGCTGCCAATCCTCCTGGCTAAGGCTGGGCTCCCTGCAGGGACGTGCTAAGTTTAGACACCAACATCTATCTCTGCAAGTGACTTTGCCAAGACAAATTCTACCTCCAGACCCTCTTCGTTCTTGGAGGAGAGTGGCTTGTTAAATGTGGCTGAACTTCACTTTAAAAAAAAAAAAAGTGTGGGGGAGAGAATATATTTAATAAGACGTTAACCAATCGTATTCTGAAAATTTTTAACAAGGCTGACCATGATTCCCTAGTTACAAAAGATATTTCAGCAAAAGATGTTCAGGGTAAAGGTTGAAATTATGTAAAAAAAAAAAAAAATGATACAAGCAAGGGAAGGCAAGAGAAAGAACCATAACTTCTTGGTCTTCAGGGAATACTGATTCAGGGTGAAGAGAAATGATAAAGGCAACTTATAAAAATAAAATCCAGTTAGCATCACGATGATAGGGTAGAGTACAGTCTTTGAAGAACAGGTTATTCTGAAAGTACCACGTTTCCCCGAATATAAGACCTCCCCATAAAACAAGCCCCAGCAGGATGTCTAAGCATGTGCGCCATAGAAGCCCCTACCCCGAAAATCAGCCCTAGTGGCAGGCGTGGCTATGAAAATCAGCCCTGGTGCTGGGCGTGGCTATGAAAATCGCCCCTAGTGATGGGCGTGGCTATGAAAATCAGCCCTAGTGGTGGGCGTGGCTATGAAAATCAGCCCTAGTGGTGAGCGTGCTATGAAAATCCACCTAGTGATGGCCTGCGCTGTGAAAATCAGCCCTATGACGGGCGTGGCTATGAAAATCGGCTACGTACGGGCGTGGCTGTGCAGCGCATCTGCACAACCCGTGCGTTCGTCGCGGACGCGGAAAGAACACGAGGAGCCCTTCCCATCTGCCCATCGTGACAGCTGCTACCCCAGAGGGGCCGGAAAGGTGTGGGCAGCCCCCACCAACAACGGTCGCTCCCCTGTCGGGGCGCTACCCTGTGCGTGCTGCAAGCTGAGGCTTTGAGGGGCAAATAACACATCCCCTGAAAATGAGCCCTAGGGTGTCTTCTTGAGGACAAATAAATATAAGACCCTGTCTATTTTCGGGGAAACAAGGTAGATTCCTTAAAGGAACAATTGTGGAGACATTCAGGAAGGATGCTGACATTCTGTTTCAAGCGCACGCTGCATTTGATAACTCTTTATGTCCCTAACGTCCTGGATGTGGCAGCCTCTCGACTGTTGTTCAATGGTTATAAAATGCAAGGTGAAGGCATTTTTTTTTCTTCTATCTGCAACTTTTTTAAAAAAAATCTTAAACCCCTAGTCTGGGAGACAGAGGTTCTGTTTCATATAGACTCTACCAACAGCCCATACTACAGGTCTCCAAGGAGTACGGTGCTAACAATAACTGCTAGGAAAGACACATTACTGGCCGGGCACGGTGGCTCACGCCTGTCATCCTAGCACTCTGGGAGGCCGAGGCGGGAGGATCGCTCAAGGTCAGGAGTTCAAGACCAGCCTGAGCAAGAGTGAGACCCTGTCTCAAAATAGAAAAAAAATTAATTGGCAAACTAAAAATATATAGCCAAAAAAATCAGCCGGGCGTGGTGGTGCATGCCTGTAGTCCCAGCTACTCGGGAGGCTGAGGCAGGAGGATCGCTTGAGCCCAGGAGTTTGAGGTTGCTGTGAGCGAGGCTGACGCCACGGCACTCTAGCCCGGGCAACAGAGTAAGACTCTGTCTCAAAAAAAAAAAAAAAAAAAGACACATTACGAGACCTTCCAGACATTGGGAATCATACCAACAGACAGCTTATAAGTTATTGGACCATAATACCAACATTAAAGGCAACATTTTTTAAAAAATTGAGAATCTTAAAAGGATTGCACTGACTCTACGACGTCATTCTATTCAGAAACTCGATTCTAATAATTATCCTGGACTCTGGGGCGGAACAGTGGAACCATCTACACCTTAAACACAGGGTTGGGAAGTTCAAGCTTAACCTCGTGGGAAATCACTTTACTCCTTTGCAACGGGAGATTACGTCACCGTCTCATTAGCTGGGTTTGCACAGCTGCAGCAGGCACTATGATCAAAATAAAATCACCCACGCCGCGTCCCTTTTAATTTGGCTCAAGAGTGTTTTTCTGAGAGGTTTCCTTGATCACTTTCTGGGTTAGGCTGCCTGCCCTGCATGAAGGTATGGGCACTTTCATTTCATCTGACTCAGGCATCTGCTTTTCAACCTGAGCCCGAGATCACAGTGTATGTAGCCTCGATCCTAAACCTGTTAACAGGTGTCATTTCTGAAGATTTCCTTTTTGGAGTCGCCTCGGCAAAACCGGGAAAATTAATAAACCCTCTGAGGTCAAGAAAATATTCACCAAAATATAGGAAAGAGGGAAACCTGAAGCAAAGAGGAGTTTCGTACGGGTAAAAACAGTGCCGGCACGCAAATGGCCGTGATTGGCGTCTCCCAAACGTTTGTGGGGTGTCAGGCATTGTCCAGAATGTGTGAAATGTGGGTTGTACTTAAGCCACTTGGCTTGAGCACACCTAAGACGAGACCACAGGACATTTATAGAAGGGCTCTGGAGACTCGGAATTCCAAGAATTTGGGCCTGACCCTGTGAGGCCAGGGCTCAGCCATGCTCCTATTATCCTAACACAGCACCCATGCTAGGGACTGCTCCCCAAACTTGTCTCCTATTCTCCTGGGAACAGGTAAACTCTGTTTCCCTGCGTCCTCTGCCATTGGCTGTAGCTATCTACCATGTTTCCCCAAAAATAAGGCCTCCCCATAAAACGAGCCCCAGCAGGATTTCTGAGCATGTGCGCCATAGAAGCCCTACCCCGAAAATCAGCCCTAGTGACGGGCGTGGCTGCGCAGCGCATCTGCACAACCCATGCGAGTCGTCGCGGAGCGGGAAAGAACACGAGCAGCCCTTCTCATCCGCCCCATGAGAGCTCTAGTGCTCCACAGGAGAGATCGGGGCTGGTGGTTCTAAAGGAAACAGAGTCGCAAGACATTCAGGATGGGATCCGGGGTCTGGAGAGTGAGGATGATGTTCCAGAATAAGACGACTTCACTCTATTTGAATAAATGTAGATGGTTGCACCGTACTTGAAAAAAAAAAATAAATAACACATCCCCTGAAAACAATCCCTGGGGTGTCTTCTTGGGGACAAATAAATAGAAGACCCTGTCTTATTTTCGGGGAAACATGGTTCATGCCATCGTCTTGGTGCCATGTAGTAATTATCTATCAATGACTGTAATTAGCATTTCTCTCGCACAGCGAACACCCAGTCATTGCCAGTTTACTGTCAGGAGGGCGGAAAGATGACTCGAAAAGTGACACCGATGTGTCACAGCTCTGCGGGCTCTCGGTGTCCCGTCGTGGGAGGGGGTGAACGGCCAGCTCCTTGCTCCCAACACTTCTTGTTAGCAGGAAGTTCTCAGAACCAAGAGTTCCCGGAGGCTTGGGATCCACGAAACTTCAAGAGCGGTAGGTGGGAGCCTCCGGAGACAGAAAGGCCCTGGGTTCGAATCCCAGCTCTG
Source organism: Microcebus murinus (assembly GCF_000165445.2). Classification (NCBI taxonomy): domain Eukaryota; kingdom Metazoa; phylum Chordata; class Mammalia; order Primates; family Cheirogaleidae; genus Microcebus; species Microcebus murinus. The sequence continues at coordinate 292,644 of NW_017968525.1, forward strand.
TGACTCCCTGGGCAAGTCATTTAAGTATGTTAACCTCTGTGTGAGCCTCGGTCTGCTCCTCTGCAAAATGGGCGCAAAAACACCTGCTCGCCACAGCGTGAGAGTGTGGAGTGAGCAAAACCACGCATACGACGCACTTGGCGCTGGGCTGGCGTGCGCTTTGTAAGGGCCGGCATCAGGATCTGCTCCTCCAAGCAGGCTTCGAGCCCAGCGCTCCCCCGGGTGGCAGGTGGAAGGCTGGGGTGTCGGTGCCGGGCTCACTTCCCCTCTGAGCAACCTCCACTTGGAGAGAAGAGAGACCAGGAGTGAAAGGAGGAGACGCCGAATATTTTGGAGGGCAGACGCCACGGGAGCAAAGCCCGTGCCCAGGCAGAGAGCGGCAGAACGACAGGGGCTGAGGAGGAAGGAAGGAATTAAGGGAGGAGGCTCCAGGCCGGGTGTGGCGGCTCGCGCCAGTCATCCCAGCTCTCTGGGAGGCCGAGGCGGGAGGATCAATCGAGGTCAGGAGTTCGAAACCAGCCTGAGCAAGAGCGAGACCCCATCTATGCTATAAAATAGAAAGAAATTAGCTGGACAACTAAAAAATATATATAGAAAAAATTAGAAATATACATAGAAAAAATTAGCCGGGCGTGGTGGCACATGCCTGCCGTGTGGGCCACACGAGGCTCCGAGAAGAGCAGTCCTGCGGGGAAATGAACGCCGAGGTCTAAACAAGAGACCAGGAAGAAAACATCAGAGACACAGGCTGTGAACTATAGCGTCTCCCCAAAAATACGGCGGGGTCTCATGTTTATTTTTCCTCAAGAAGACACCCCAGGGCTTATTTTCAGGGGATGTGCTATATTTTTTTTAAGCACGGTACAACCATCTACATTGATTCAAATAGAGTGAAGTGGTCTTCTTCCGGAACATCATCCTCACTCTCCAGACCCCGAATCCCATCCTGAATGTCTTGCGACTCTGTTTCCTTTAGAACCACCGGCCCCGATCTCTCCTGTGGAGCACTAGAGCTCTCACGGGGCGGATGAGAAGGGCTGCTCGTGTTCTTTCCCGCTCCGCGACGACACGCATGGGTTGAGCAGATGCGCTGCGCAGCCACGCCCGTCACTAGGGCTGATTTTCGTGGTGGGGCTTCTATGGGGCACGTGCTCAGAGATCCTGCTGGGGCTCCTTTTACGGGTGGGTCTGATTTTCGGGGAAACACGGCAGTAGGATGTAAACTGAGCACGGCCCCTCGGTACGGTGAGCGTTTCTACGGTGAAGACTGGACCTCCTGGAATGGGCAGAATGTTTGCAAAGAGGGGTGAGCTTGAGAACATTCCGGATGCCAGACGCTCGAGTGCCCACGGAGCTCCCCAGGCAGGCTCTGCAGCTGACGCCCACGGCAGAGCTCGAACGGGGACAGCGGCCCCCGCGTGTGCTAAGAGCCCCTCTTTCGAGTGGGAGCCGAGCGCCATGTTCTGGGCGGGGATCCCCAGATGGGCAGCCCGGGGGTGGGGGGTGGGCGTTCATCCTGCTCACGACAAGTCCTGCACACTCGCCCTGGAGTTCTCCGTCCGTTCTCGTCTTTCCCAACGGAAGACAGTCGGCGAAACTCAGCCCTTCCGGAGTCCCCACCTCAGCCGGGCCGATCTTCAAACAAAAAAGCAGCTTTTGCACTAGAGATCTTTTTTTTTTTTTTTACCACTTCGGTCCGGCACTCGCCGGCCGCGACCCCTCGCCCACGGCCGGCACTCGCGGTCCGCACGGTGGTCTGTGCTGTGCATGGACGGCGCGTCGGTCTCGCTCTTGTGTGACGAGGAAAGCTTGGAAGCACCGAGAGCTTTTTTGACTTTACAGGCGGCTTTCCTTGTCATGAAAATATCAGAATAGGTAGCATAGACATATGTGTTTTCATGACGTTATTGTTAAACGTTCACAGTTTTATTTTGATAAACGAAAAATTAGAAAAGTCATATCACGGTTGTTGGCTAAAGTTGCTGTGCGCGTCCATCTGTCGCTGTCGGCTACAGTCCACGCTGGGCTGTGCGCGTCCATCTGTGGCTGTCGGCTACAGTCCACACCGGGCTGTGCACGTCCATCTGTGGCTGTCGGCTACAGTCCACACCGGGCTGTGCGCATCCATCTGTGGCTGTCGACTACGGTCCACGCCGGGCCGTGCGCGTCCATCTATGGCTGTCGACTACAGTCCACGCCAGGCTGTGCACGTCCATCTGTGGCTGTTGACTACAGTCCACACTCGGCTGTGCACGTCCATCTGTGGCTGTCGGCTACAGTCCACGCTGGGCTGTGCGTGTTCATCTGTGGCTGTGGGCTACAGTCCACGCTGGGCTGTGCGCGTCCATCTGTGGCTGTCGACTACAGTCCACGCTGGGCTGTGCGCGTCCATCTGTGGCTGTCGACTACAGTCCACGCCGGGCTGTGAGCGTCCATCTGTGGCTGTCGACTACAGTCCACACTGGCACCCAAGTGGTTAATAATGAGTGGGTTGAAGTGTCCTTACTTGAACTCAAAGGCCCAACGAATCTTAGAGCCAAAAAGCAGTAGACCGGCCGAGTCCGCCCGACCAATCGAGTCTTGGCAGAGAAACAAGGGAGAACCCGACAGAGGAGGCGGCCTATCAAATTCTCGCCCGCCCTGCTAAGGCCAGAATCGGGAACAGCAAAAGGGGCCCCCAGTTTGCTGAGATTGGAGCGAGTGCCTGGGTTGGAGAAAGAGCTCTAGACCAGGCGTCTCAAACTGTGGCCCGCCGGGGAGGACATTCATCCGGCTGTGTCGGTGTTTCTGCCCGTTTGGTTTTTTTACTTCGAAGTAAGATATGTGCAGTGTGAGCATAGGAATTTGTTCATGGTTTTTTTTATTAAACTATAGTCCGGCCCTCCCACGGTCTGAGGGACATTGAACTGGCCCCCCTGTTTAGAAAGTTTGAGGACCGCTGTCTTAGAGACTAAACGGTGGTCGCCTTTGCAGTCACTCCTACGCTGGTTCTCACTGCAACCTGACTGCTCTGTGTGTTCAGTCCCCAAAGGCATCCTCAAAGTCGTGAAGATCACGTCTAACGCTCCGTTTCCATGCCCCTCGGTGCCTACATGCTCAATACCCAACAAGCCTCCCATGCGAGCAGAGGTCTCCACGCAAACCAACGCCACCAGCTCCCCCCGCCCCGTTCCTGGAAGCCGGTCCACACCCGGGGCACAGCACCTCATGCCGGAGCCACGACAAGCATCCAAGACAAGCCCTCCTCCCGAGAACGAGCAGCTCGTTTATCGGGGAGGACGTCACGCGTGTTTGCCAACAGGTCTCTTATCTACAGAAAAGTTATCCCAGCCACGCAAGGACCGAGACAAAAATCCACTGGGACATTCTTTATTTGGTCACTTATGGGCAGGCTGGCACGCTCGGACTCTGCACTCCAGGACCGCGTGTCTGCAAAACAAAACTCACGGCTCGGCTGCTCTTGGGGCTCCTGGGAAGACGGAAGTTGGGGTGGAGAATGGCACACTTGAAGAAAGCAAATGCAAAGGCCGTCTGGTCTCCTAGTCGGCAGGGACGGGTCTGTTCTTTAGACAAAGTGTGAGTGTGTGTGTGTGTGTGTGTGTGTGTGTAAGAGAGAGAGAGAGACCAGACAGAGATGAAGACAGAGAGAGAGAGAGAGAGACCAGACAGAGAGAGATGAAGACACAGAGAGACCAGACAGAGAGAGATGGAGACACACAGAGAGAGAGAGACAGACCAGACAGAGAGAGATGTAAACACAGAGAGACCAGACAGAGAGAGATGGAGACAGAGAGAGAGAGAGACCAGACAGAGAGAGATGTAAACACAGAGAGACCAGACAGAGAGAGATGGAGACAGAGAGAGATGGAGACAGAGAGAGAGACCAGACAGAGAGAGACCAGACAGAGAGAGATGAAGACACAGAGAGACCAGAGAGAGATAGAGACAGAGAGAGATGGAGACAGAGAGAGAGAGAGACCAGACAGAGATGAAGACACAGAGAGACCAGACAGAGAGAGATGGAGACAGAGAGAGAGAGAGAGAGACCAGAGAGAGAGAGATGTAGACACAGAGAGACTAGACAGAGAGAGATGGAGACAGAGAAAGAGAGAGACCAGACAGAGAGAGATGGAGACAGAGAGAGAGAGAGAGACCAGACAGAGAGAGATGGAGACAGAGAGAGAGAGAGACACCAGACAGAGAGAGATGGAGACAGACATATGGGGGAAGGATAATGTTGACCAAGACAGGGAGAAAGTTAGGTTGATCAGGTGAAGTAGGCAGCAATCTCACTACTGGGTCTCAATTTATTCACTGAATGTTTATACTGTGTTTCCCCAAACATACGACAGGGTCTTATATTTATTTTTCCTCAAGAAGACACCCTAGGGCTTATTTTCAGGGCATGTGTGTGTGTGTGTGTTTTTAAGTACGGTACAAGAATCTACTTTGATTCAAATAGAGTGAAGTCGTCTTCTTCTGGAACATCATCATCACTCTCCAAACCCCGAATCCCATCCTGAATGTCTTGCGACTCTGTTTCCTTTAGAACCACCGGCCCCGATCTCTCCTGTGGAGCACTAGAGCTCTCACGGGGCGGATGAGAAGGGCTGCTCGTGTTCTTTCCCGCTCCGCGACGACACGCATGGGTTGTGCAGATGCGCTGCGCAGCCACGCCCACCACTAGGGCTGATTTTCATAGCCATGCCCATCACTAGGGCTGATTTTCATAGCCACGCCCATCACCAGGGCTGATTTTCATAGCCACGCCTGTCACTAGGGCTGATTTTCGGGGTGGGGCTTCTATTTCGCACATGCTCAGAAATCCTGCTGGGGCTTGTTTTATGGGTGGGTCTTATTTTCGGGGAAACAGGGTAGTAGGTGTGTCTGTGCCCACCAGAGTCCACCGAGTGAAATGCAAGGCAGACTTGGGACAAGCGGGGGGAGCTCTGTGCGGGTCTGCAGCGGAGCAGGGTGCAGGTGCCCAGAAGCCAGAGAGGGGCTTGCCACCCCTGCCTGGAGGGTTCTGGGACCAAAGGAAGAAACCACAGCAGACCGGATAGAGCGGGAGGAAGGGACTACCGCAGAGGTCAAGGTCATTGTTTCCAAAACAATCACTCCCGGCCCCAGGCTGGGCCAGCCGCAGCTCATTACTCACAGATGACCGCGTCTGCG
>NW_017968525.1:322294-343919 GCF_000165445.2 Microcebus murinus
AGGAAGGAAGAAAGGAAGGAAAGAAGGAAGAAAGAGAAAGAAAGAGAGGACAAAGGAGAGGGAGGAGAGGGAAGGAAGAGGAAGGAAGGAAGGAAGGAAGAAAAGAAAGAAGAAAAAGAAAGAAGAAAGAGAGAAGAAAGGAAAAAGAAAGAAGAAGAGAGAAGAAGGAGGAAGAAAGGAAAAGAAAGAGACAAGAGAGAAGGAGAGAGGAGGAGGGAGGAGAGGAGGAAGGAAGGAAGAAGAAGGAATGGAAGGAAGGAAGGAAGGAGGAAGAAGAAGAAGAAAGAAGAAAGAAAGAAAGATCGCAAGAAAAGAAAGAAGAAAGAAAAGAAGAAGAAAAGATGAAAAAGAAAGAAAGAAAGAAAGAAAAGAGGACTTGCTTGAGTCACAGGACCCTCCGCTGCCCTCTCGTTTCGTGTGTGCTGTCGTGAGTGGCTGGCAGGTGTGTCGCTTTCCTCTCGGAGATGAGCCCTTGGTTCCAGTTTGTGTAGCTGACGGATACTCAGGGCCAGGGCGATTCCCAGTGGCGAGGAGATGCCTGCTTCCTGCTATCCTCACTTCCCCTGAAACTTGCCCGTGGGAAGGGCTGCCACACCGGACCGCTGGAAATTGCCGTCTTTAAAATTACTTTCTTAAACGACTCATCTCTGAATGCTTCTCTTGCTCCTCGTTACCTTCCACTTGTTTAAACACTCAAGATGCAATCGTCTGGTTTGCTTGGGGTTTTGTGGAACTAGAGATAGCGGACTTTTGCACAGCGGTCCCCGTACGCCAGGTGTCTAAACACGGATACTCATGGACATTTATTCATTTGTTGAATGTTCACGAAGGCACCACGAGGTGGGTGCTATTGTTACCTTCAATTTCTCAGGGGGAAACTGAGGCAGAGAGTCTCTCAGCGTGACTCACTCATGGTTAGGAAAGAAGTGGCTGGATGGGGGCGGGTTACGAAGCCCGGTGTTCCCGCTCCGGAACCCACGTTTTCTCGCCGAGTCGCAATGCGTATCCGCGCTTGTTTGGAACTATATAATATTTCTTTGATTGCTTAAAATGGCTAAGTCTGGAGAGGCGAGGAGGGAAGATCGCTCAAGGTCAGGAGTTCGAAACCAGCCTGAGCGAGAGTGAGATCCCATCTCTACTAAAAAAAATAGAAGGAAATCAATTGGCCAACTAAAAATATATAGAAAAATTACCCGGGTATGATGGCGTGTGCCTGTAGTCCCAGCTACTTGGGAGGCTGAGCAGAGGATCGCTTGAAGCTCGGGCAGTTGAGGTTGCTGGAGCTAGGCTGACGCCACGGCACTCACTCTAGCCTGGGCAACAGAGTGAGACTCTGTTTCAAAAAAAGAAAAAGAAAAAAACAATGACTCACGCCTGTCATCCTAGGACTCTGGGAGGCCGAGGTGGGAGGATCGCTCAAGGTCAGGAGTTAGAAACCAGCCTGAGCAGGAGCGAGACCCCGTCTCTACTAAAAAAGCGAAAGGTTATCCGGACAACTAAAAAATACGTAGAAAAATTAGCTGGGTATGGTGGCGCATGCCTGTAGTCAGCTACTCGGGAGGCTGAGGCAGGAGGATCGCCTGAGCCCAGGAGTCTGAGTTGCTGTGAGCTAGGCTGACGCCACGGCACTCACTCTAGCCCAGGCGACAGAGCGAGACTCTGTCTCAAAACAAAAAAGCATAAAGGAAAGAAGTGCTCAGACCTGAGTGAGACCCTAATGGAATGAACCTGTGCGTCCCACAGCCCTTCATCGGGGCCGAGCCCGGGATGGATTTCCCTGCGGGGCCGTCTAAATCAGCAGCATGTTTTTGGACGGCTCGCAGAAGACCGACCAACCCACTTAGCATTTTGGCCGGTGTCGGCAAGAGGGTTGCTGCTCAAGGCTGCGAAGTTCTCTCCGAACGATGAATCATCACGAAGGGAACTGTCTGCACGAGCATCTGGCTGATGGAAGGAGGGACTTGCGAAAACGCAGAACTCTGAGCGTGTGCAGCCCGACGTCTGGCAGGAGGGTTTGATGGATGGAGGAGGCCGTGTGTTTGACATACATGTATTAGGTCCTAGCATGTTCTTTTCAAGTTGTCTGTGCTCGTCAACGTGCATCCTTCAGGAATTAAAAAAAAAAAAAGCGATTGCAAAGAGGGTTAATTAGGTTCCATCTCCCTGGAGAAAAAAGAAAAAAAAAATTGGTAACTTACGGGTTGAGTCGAGAGTTCTTGTTGGTCACGGAACTTCTCGTGGGTTTGGTTTCCTGCTGGAGTAGATTGTGATTCCAGGAGATCTCTCAAGAAGGAAAAAAAAAAAAAAAGAAAGAGTTCTGGCATCGTGAAGGTCGAAAGATAGAAGGAGAAGGGAAAGATATAAGTCACTACACTAGTTATTCTAAAGGCATGAGGGGTTTCTTAAGTGGTAGCCTCAAGTCGGAAGGTGTGGTCACTGGATGTCTTGTCAGAGGCTGAAAACTCAGTCCTTCCTTGATAGCAGGTTTATGTTACTACCGTGTTTCCCTGAAAATAAGACCCACCCACAAAATAAGCCCCAGCAGGATGTCTAAGCATGTGCACAATAGAAGCCCTACCCCAAAAATCAGCCCTAGTGACGGGCGTGGCTATGAAAATCAGCCCTAGTGGTGGGCGTGGCTATGGAAATCAGCCCTAGTGACGGGCGTGGCTGCGCAGCGCATCTGCACAACCCATGCGTGTCGTCGCAAGACATTCAGGATGGGATTCGGGGTTTGGAGAGTGAGGATGATGTTCCAGAAGAAGACGACTTCACTCTATTTGAATCAATGGAGATGGTTGTACTGTACTTAAAAAAAATAACACATCCCCTGAAAATAAGCCCTAGGGTGTCTTCTTGAGGAAAGATAAATTATAAGACCCTGTCTTATTTTTGGGGAGACATGGTAGTTTCCTGATCAACAAGACTTCTGACATTGCAGGCTAACCACAACAGTCACAATGTAAGACCTTATTAAGTCTCTGAACTCGGAGCGTTGTATTAATCCACGTGCTGAGTGAAGCAACCAAATGAGGAAGTTGCAATACGGCTTTGGTGTTTTTTTTTTTTTTTTTTGGTTTTTTTAAAATCATTTTAGGCAGTGAATGCAATAAATCTAGAAGATGACTAGCCTCTAGAGGCTGAGGTAGGAGGATCGCTTGAGCCCAGGAGTCTGAGGTTGCTGTGAGCTAGGCTGACACCACAGCACTCTCTCTAGCCCGGGCAACAGAGCAAGACTCTGTCTCAAATACATACATACATACATACATAAATGTTTTTAAATTATTAGCCTTTTTAGGGTGTTTCTTATTCTTATGCCAACCACCTGGGAACAGCTGAGAGTTCAAGCTACATTCTCAGAAGCCGATCGGAAGAAAGGGTGAATCTCCGCGGCTGACCACGGGCACGGCACGGCCAAAGGAGTGTCCCCCCACTGCGAACATCCATCCTCGGTGGCAAAAACCAATCCGAGCCGGGTCCCACCCTCTCTGCCCCCTGGGGACGGGTCCCCATCACGTCACTCCTGGCTCACCCCTCTCGTTCTAGAGCTAAACAGAACACACCCAGGCGTGGTCCGCCAGCATCCCCTCCCGATATCCTCTGATTCATGGACTGACAAGTGATCCTTTTATCTAAGGCCACACTTTTAAACACCATAATCGATAGCAGCCTCGTTTTTTTTTTTCTTCATCTTTCAAATAAGTCAGCTATTGTTTTTCCCCTTCTCATCTGGAAAAAAAAAACAAAACAAAAACTGCTTTCTAGAGAAAGTGCTGCGGCACATAAACATTGTCAGCAGTCAAAGCCACGGAGAAACAGGAGTGCTTTTTATGGCCGGGTCTATGGTGTTCACGACAATCACCCCAACTGAACGGTCAGAGAAGCGTGTTTTCCTATGGTGCCCCAGTGGTGGCAGTGCCCACCGGGGTTCGGGGGAGGGGGAGATACACATCTTAGGGTTGTGGCGAGCGTTTTTTGGGGGGGAAGGGGAGGGAATACCTCTGACCCCTCCTAGGGAAAGGCAAAGATATATAATGTCAACCCAAAGGTCAAAAAAAGAAAAAACAAACAAAGTTTTATCGGGTGGTGGGCACTACCCGATAGATAGATCTACTACCTGTAGATCCTGGTGGGCCCAGGATCTACAATTAATCCACTCGACAAGAATTTCCCCCCAGTTTAATAAAAGATGCAGTGACACACATGTGCTCCGTATTAGGAAAAACAGACTTTTTTTTTTCCCCCCCGCAAGAGCAGATGTGCAAATCCCTGGCTCGCTTGCTTTATTTTAAAAAGACTCTTTGGTTTTCCTCGAAGATGGGAGGCGAAGAATTTGTACCTACAAAATAGGTACAATGTGCACCACGTGGGGGTAGGACACGCTTGATGTTTTGGTAAGGTGGAGGGGGCGGGAAGGAGGGATAGCAGGGGCAATATATGTGACCCTAAAAATATTTGTACCCCCATAATATGATAAAAATTAAATTAAATTAATAATAAAAAAAAGAAGCATGTTTTCATTGAATTTGACCACACACATACACACACACACACACACACACACACACACACACACAACGAGACCCTCAGGTATACATTTTACGTTCTGCCAAAGCACTCAAGGAAGAAACAGAGAAGATCAGGATTTCAATCTCCCATTTTCTCAAGTCTGAGCATGGGACTGCCCTTAAAACATACCTACTGTGTTTCCCCGGAAATAAGACCTCCCCATAAAATAAGCCCCGGAAGGATCTCTAAGCATGTGCACAATAGAAGCCCTTCCCCGAAAATCAGCCCTAGTGATGGGCGTTGCTATGAAAATCAGCCCTAGTGATGGGTGTGGCTATGAAAATCAGCCCTGGTGATGGGCGTGGCTATGAAAATCAGCCCTGGTGATGGGCGTGGCAATGAAAAATCAGCCCTAGTGGTGGGCGTGGCTATGAAAATCAGCCCCAGTGAGGGGCGTGGCTATGAAAATCAGTCCCAGTGAGGGGCGTGGCTATGAAAATCAGCCCCAGTGATGGGCGTGGCTATGAAAATCAGCCCTAGTGGTGGGCGTGGCTATGAAAATCAGCCCCAGTGAGGGGCGTGGCTATGAAAATCCGCCCTAGTGACGGGCGTGGCTGCGCAGCGCATCTGCACAACCCATGCGTGTCGTCGCGGAGCGGGAAAGAACACAAGAGCCCTTCTCATCTGCCCTGTGAGAGCTCTAGTGCTCCACAGGAGAGATCGGGGCCAGTGGTTCTAAAGGAAACAGAGATGCAAGACATTCAGGATGGGATTCGGGGTTTGGAGAGTGAGGATGATGTTCCAGAAGAAGACGACTTCACTCTATTTGAATCAATGGAGATGGTTGTACTGTACTTAAAAAAAAAAAAATAACATATCTCCTGAAAATCAGCCCTAGGGCAGGGGTCCTCAACATAAAGAAGGCAAAGGAGAACTTTGTAGGCAATGAGTTTCTTTTACGCAAAGTCTTTTTTCTCACAATAGTATTTCAGCTTCTACACGTCCTGCACGATAAGTCTTGACACACAATGCGAACGAACCAAGTTAGAACTCAGTCTGTCCCGAGAAACGGTGTGAGCACCCCAAATTATACAGCCACACCCCCTGCGACTGTCACCTCCCAAAGCCAAACGCCCTGCTTTGACACTTTGTTCCCTGCACTCGTTCCAGAAAATGTTTTCCACAGGCATTTATGGAGCGCCAACTGCATGCCGGGCAGCCCACTCCATTCTCCACCTTCCTAATTTCTCTGCCACAGTTTATCCGTATTCTCCCTGTTCTGATGTGATTTTCCAAATACCACGATGTCACTGATCAGACAGGTATCAGTAGATTTCAAATAAAAAAGAGAACCATATCTTGTTCCTGATTACTGTGTTTCCCCAAAAATAAGACAGGGTCTTCTATTTATTTTTCCTCAGGAAGACACCCTAGCGCTTATTTTCAGGGGATGTGCTATTTTTTTTTTTTTAAGTATGGTACGACAATCTCCACTGATTCCAATAGAGTGAAGGCGTCTTCTTCTGGAACATCATCCTCACTCTCCAAACCCCGAATCCCATCCTGAATGTCTTGCGACTCTGTTTCCTTTAGAACCACCGGCCCCGATCTCTCCTATGGAGCACTAGAGCTCTCACAGGGCGGATGAGAAGGGCTGCTCCGCAAGTTCGTCCCGCATTGCTGGGACGAACGCCCCCCCTAGGGCTGAGGGAGCCTCGTGCTATGCTTGGCAGAGGTTTTCGGCTGTGTTGGCGCCTTTGTTCCCCGGGGTCATTTGAGGACAGGAAGGCTGCTGTCGTGGGCTGACCGCCCTGATGAGAGGCAGGGATTCCCAGACAAAGATGCCGTCCTGCCGGGCCACGGAGAGGCACCACCAGCACAGCTAGGGACCAGCCTGACTCCAAGCATTGAGGGGAAATCTCATGCGTAAATATGGATTCTCCCAAAGACCCTGTAATGGTCTGTCCTTCTTACCACCTCTCTCAATAGTGAAACCACAGGCCGGGCGCTGGTGGCTCACGCCTGTCATCCTGGCACTCTGGGAGGCCGGGGCGGGCGGATCGCTCGAGGCCGGGAGTTGGAGACCAGCATTAGCAAGAGCGAGACCCCCGTCTCTACTATAAATAGAAAGAAATGAATTGGCCAACTAATATATATATGTAGAAAAAATATTAGCCGGGCATGGTGGCGCATGCCTGTAGTCCTAGCTACTTGGGAGGCTGAGGCAGGAGGATCGCCTGAGCCCAGGAGTTGGAGGTTGCTGTGAGCGAGGCTGATGCCACGGCACTCACTGTAGCCTGGGCAACAAAGCGAAAGAAAGAAAAGAAAGAAAGAAAGAAAGAAAGAAAGAAAGAAAGAAAGAAAGAGAGTGAGAGAGAAAAGAAACTACAGCAAGAAACTCATACTATGCCCTGCACAATAGGAAAAAAATATATATATATATATGTATATATATATGTGTGTATGAAAAGTCACCAAATAGCTGTTTAGGAGTAGCAAAAATAGAATCTTGCACAAAGAAAATCTGCCAGAATATAAACTCAAACCAAATGTCTGAGCGTGTGGAGCTATTCAGACTCACGGAACTGGAAGAGCTCTCGGTCCCTGCACCACCCCGAGTGCACATTTCGACTCTCCCCAGCCCCGAAGCCTGCAGCCATCCAGAGGGAAATATCTGCACTATCTCTGACTACAGAGTTTTCTCTTGCACATGCAGCCTCTTCTACCAACCACGGCTTCAGTCCAGTCTACCGTGTTTCCACCAAAAATAAGACGGGGTCTTACGTTTATTTTTCCTCCAGAAGACACCCTAGGGCTTATTTTCAGGGATGTGTTATTTTTTTTTAAGTACGGCACAACCATCTCCATTGATTCAAATAGAGTGAAGTCATCTTCTTCTGGAACATCATCCTCACTCTCCAAACCCCGAATCCCATCCTGAATGTCTTGCGACTCTGTTTCCTTTAGGACCACTGGCCCCGATCTCTCCTGTGGAGCACTAGAGCTCTCACGGGGCGGATGAGAAGGGCTGCTCCTGTTCTTTCCCGCTCCGCGACGACACGCATGGGTTGTGCAGATGTGCTGGCAGCCACGCCTGTCACTAGGGCTGATTTTCATAGCCACGCCCATCACTAGGGCTGATTTTCATAGCCACGCCCATCACTAGGGCTGATTTTCCGGGTAGGGCTTCTATGGCGCACATGCTCAGAAATCCTGCTGGGGCTTATTTTACGGGAAGGTCTTATTTTCGGGGAAACACGGTAGTCAGTCTCATTTCCTTGAGGCTGTTCGTTTTAGCTGGGACGGTGCTTCAAGACAAAGCAAGCGACGTAGACAGAAATTCCTGAGGAGCTCACGTCAAGAGTTCTCTAGCCCTGAGGCCGGCCGAACCCCCTTCCATCCTTCGGATGGGGGGATCCGAGGCTCTCCGACACCTGCCCCATGAGGCTCTCCCATCCAAGCTGCTCCCTCGGTTCATAGAGAACATCCTGTTTTATCTGGCAGGAGAGCTTCACTTCACCAGGTGTATTTCTCAATGTTTTCGGGAAAGAGTTTAGCCATTGCTTACAAATATCATTAAATGAATACAGGTTCTTCTCTCCTAGGAAATGGTACTTTCGGATCTCATGCGAAGGTTTAAACACACACACACACACACACACACACACACACAGCTGCCCTGGCTTCCTGAAATCTGGAACGCTTTACAACATGAAAGAAGAATGGTTTCATTGGATAATCATCCATCTGCAATGAGAGTAAAAGTCCAGACTACCATTAGATGTGTTTATCCACGGATTCATCTGAATATTCCCTGATTTGCCTTAAATACTATAATCAAATGCTGTGCATTTAATTCAACATAGATTCAGGAAAAGCAATCTGGAGTCTCACAGGTGGTCTGAATTCGCTATTGGTCACGTCGGATGCACTGCCCGAGCGCAGAAAGAAAGAAAGAAGATATCCAATATGATTTTTTTGTTGTTGTTGTTGTTCTCTTTACATTGGAGCACGAGACGCAAAGCTTTTAGGAGGGAACTCACTCCCCAAAAGTGAGGCCGTTGCTCGCTTATGGCTCGTATTTCCACTTAAACAAATCTCTAACTAAACACACACATGAAAAACGATAGCATCCTTCCTTCGATAAAAATCTAGCGTCCCACATTGGCAGGCGAAAGCTTAAGTCGCTTCCTGAATTGCTAAACAAGCAGCCACACAAAAGAACCACCCAGTACATGTGTGCGTCTCCCTTTCGTGGACTTAGCAGTTCCTTTCTTCCAATTAAAAATCTTAGTCTTCCAGCAATTAGTGTTTACCCCAGTTAAATGACTGATGTATAACAATGTAATTATCTGAGACAAAAAGCGGAGGGAGGAAGGGCAGGAGACATGCGCTGCTTACATGAATGAATTAAATCTGCTACTGTTTCCATGCTGCATCGTTGCAACAACATTGTGCTCCTGTGAGGAGCTACATTTGGATTTCTGAGTGTCAGAAAGTCTCTACTTTTGTCAGTGCAGTTACCCGAAATAAGCACAGAGCGCCTGTTTGGAAAACACAGGTAATTCCAACCCACGGTGGTGCCCCGCACAAAGGAATTCTCAGCCGACACTGAAGTCAGTTAGTTCACTGGTCAGTTGTGCTCCCAGTTCCTTCCTTCACTCGTCTGCTCCACACGCATGACTGCTAGAGCCCCGCACACGCTAAGGGAACACGCTGAGCAAGTGCACGACAGCCAACGCCAACAGACACGGATGCGAAGCGGCCAAACTCATGTCTCTTGCAAAACCTGTCGGTGGTTGGTTCTGGCCCAGCTCTCCTCTTTTATTTTAAAAGTAACGTCTAAGAGAATCACAGCTCTTGTGTCATGTACGGTCTCCATGCTCCGACTAACCCAGGAGTTTAGGGACAGAGAGAGACCAAGCAGCAAGACTAATTCTGATTTTAATTAGTCTCTATTTCCTTAGCAGATCTCTCTCTCACATACACACACATGCCCCGTATAAAATTAATGTGTTAATGCTATCAGCTTGTATCATTATTAGTTTATACTAGCAAACTAGTTTGTATTAGCAAAAATGGATATTTAGGCCGGGCGCGGTGGCTCACGCCTGTAATCCTAGCACTTTGGGAGGCCGAGGACGGCGGATTGCTCGAGGTCAGGAGTTCGAAACCAGCCTGAGCAAGAGCGAGACCCCCGTCTCTACTATAAATAGAAAGAAATTAATTGGCTAACTAATATATATAGAAAAAATTAGCCGGGCATGGTGGCGCATGCCTGTAGTCCCAGCTACTTGGGAGGCTGAGGCAGGAGGATGGCTTGAGTCCAGGAGTTGGAGGTTGCTGTGAGCGAGGCTGACGCCACGGCACTCACTCTAGCCTGGGCAACAAAGCGAGACTCTGTCTCCAAAAAAAAAAAAAAAAAATGGATATTTAATATTAATTTCTTAAAAGGACTTTCATTCTTTAGGAAGTCAAAATAGAAGCCATGGAAAATATAAAAAAGAGATTATTAACATGACTTTGCAACCTAAGCTCCTAAATGAAACAGCGCTAATCAGAAATAAGAACTCCCCACTATTTAGAAATGCATTTTTTAGATATCTGTGAAAGATCCTGTTTCTGACTTGTTTTCCAAATCCCATGCATATTTTAGATGCTGAGGGTGGGGAGGAAGAAAAATTCCAAATATTTAATACAAATTCCACTCCCACCTTCACTTTCCCTCATATAAAAACGAAGGCACAATGAGGTCTTTACCAAAGTGGGAAAAAATGACAGATTTGAAAGTGAAAGAATGCCCTAAGTGTATAGAGCTCAAAAACAAGAGAATAACAGAGAAAACTGAATCAAGGAGGCTGAAATACCAGTATTTTTACAAATACATTAACTAGATCTTTACTTAAAATATTGCTAATAGATTTTAGTTATAAAGAAGTTGTTCAGGCCGGGCGCGGTGGCTCATGCCTGTCATCCCAGCACTCTGGGAGGCCGAGGTGGGAGGATGCCCTCAGGTCAGGAGTTCGAACCAGCCTGAGCAAGAGCGAGACCTCCAGTCTCTACAATAAAACAATAGGAAAGCACACATGAATTGGCCAATCTAAAAATATATCAAACGAAAAATTACCGGGCATGGCTGAGCGGCATTGTCTGTAGTCCAGCTACTCGGGAGGAGGCTGAGGCGGAGGTCGCTTTGAGCCCAGGACTGCGTTAGAGGGTTGCTGTGACCGAGCCTGACCCACGGCCACTCACTGTAGCCGGGCAAACAGAGTGAGACTCTGCTCAAAAAAAAACACAAGTCCTGTGCACGGATCAGCAACAGTCCTCAAAGGGTCCCTAGAAACAGGAAAGCCCCCATCACGCCAAGCCTGATTTATAACAGCGGCGCCAAGCTCGGGCTCGGGCTCCTTGCTCACTTCTGGCTCCTGTTTCACTCATGGAGCCGGGGGGGTTCCCTTGGGTCATGTAGGACCTTACAAGGTTTCTGGGGAGAATAATAGCTTTTCTGTGTCCCTTCCTTACAAAATGCATCTCATCAGCATTACTGTCTAGACATGCAGAGATATTTTTCATGGACACAAATAGGTTGGGTTTTTTTTGTGTGTGTGTGTGTGTTTAAGTGAGAAAGGGACTTACTTTTAATTTAAGGCATGCACACAGCTACAGCGGCCCTTCTTGAAACCCTTCTTCAGAGAAGATCTTTGTGTGGAGCTCACACTCAGAAGTAAACAGCATCAAACGAAAGGGATCTCAGTGCCCTGACGGTATTCGTCCTATTACCTCGGAGACCTTGGAGGCCACTTTCATTTTTAGATAAGAAGGATTCAACTTTCAGGTAGGAAGTGCAGAAGACTAGCCAGAAACCGTATGTTTTCACCCTAATTTTCTCCTTTATAAAATATGCCCTTATCAGATTTTTTTTTCCCTACCAGCCCCACGATTGCAAGACATGCCCAGGACACTGAACAAATCCTAGTTCCCCATCCTCGACAAGGGCTGAAACTCATATTAAATTTCCCTGGGTATGACCAAAGCTCATTATGCATAGAGATTTGGAACTCTCTGAGTTCCACGTCCAGTCCTGATGGCATCTCTGGCACAGATCACCCTGGTGCCATTATCCTAACTGCTTTACAGGCTCGCCTCTACGATCCCGAGGATAAAATGGAAAACTGGTTTTGTTGGAACTTGTGCTGCAAATAGCACAATGACAAAGTCAGGAAAAAGAAATCTCACGGTAGTAAGTGGCTCACGAAGATTGTTCTTAATACAAGTTGTCCTCAACATGTGGACGTTATTTCTGAACGACGCAGACTCTTGACCAGGCCTTACGTACCGTGTCTCCCCAAAAATAAGACCCACCCATACAATAAGCCCCGGCAGGATTTCTGAGCATGTGCGCCATAGAAGCCCTACCCTGAAAATCAGCCCTAGTGGTGGGCGTGGCTATGAAAAATCAGCCCTAGTGATGGGCGTGGCTATGAAAATCAGCCCTAGTGACAGGCGTGGCTGCCAGCACATCTGCACGACCCATGCGTGTCGTCGCGGAGCGGGAAAGAACACGAGCAGCCCTTCTCATCCGCCCCATGACAGCTCTAGTGCTCCACAGGAGAGATCGGGGCCAGTGGTTCTAAAGGAAACAGAGTCGCAAGACATTCAGGATGGGATTCGGGGTCTGGAGAGTGAGGATGATGTTCCAGAAGAAGACGACTTCACTCTATTTGAATCAATGAAGATGGTTGTACCGTACTTAAAAAAAATAACACATCCCCTGAAAATAAGCCCTTAGGGTGTCTTTTGGAGGGAAAATAAATAGAAGACCCCGTTGTCTTATTTTCCAGGAAACATGGCATATATATATATATATATATATATATATACACACACACACATACACACATTAAAGTGTTTCCCAAACAATGTGGCACAGTGACAGAGCAGTAGGGCCTCTACGAAGTGACCAGAGTGTGTTGCAGCCAGCAGCCGCCTCAACACAATGCCTGCCCGTTGGCAAGGGAGCTGCTGTGCTTTGTTTTTTAACTAAATACCTCCCTCATTCAGTCGTCTGTAGCCAGACAGCCACCGACACTGCTTTCTCTCTTCCCCAGTTAGCACGCAGGGACTCCCCTGGAGTGCCGTGCACGGGACCTGCAAAATCTCAGGACCGCTGTCTCGCATAACAAACCAAAGTCTCTTGACATCGGTGAGAAAATTCCCCAAGAATGCGGAGGACATAATGCCAATTGTCAAGTGCGACCATCCAGGGCATCAACCCCTTGGGAGCTGCTGTCTTTTTTTTTTTTTTTTTTTTGAGACAGAGTCTCCCTTTGTTGCCCAGGCTAGAGTGAGTGCCGTGGCGTCAGCCTAGCTCACAGCAACCTCAAACTCCTGGGCTCAAGCGATCCTCCTGCCTCAGCCTCCTCCCGAGTAGCTGGGACCACAGGCATGCGCCACCATGCCCGGCTAATTTTTTCTATATATATTTTTAGTTGGCCAGTTAATTTCTTTCTATTTATAGTAGAGACGGGGTCTCGCTCTTGCTCAGGCTGGTTTTGAACTCCTGACCTCGAGCGATCCGCCCGCCTCGGCCTCCCAGAGAGCTGGGATGACAGGCGTGAGCCACCGCGCCCGGCCGGGAGCCGCTGTCTTGTTCGGTTTCATTTTGGGGGTTGATCAAAAGGGCCTTGAAACCAGATAGACTGGAACGTCAGGAACCAGACCCCACTGCCTACTGGAAAACAAAGCTTTTTTAATAGAAACTTTTTTTTTTTTAAGATCTCCCACATGTCCTGTCTCTTAGCAGCCAGGTTTTCAGACAGGAAGTAGTATCGCCGCCATTTAAAAATGGTGGTCCAGCCACGTAAGCCTCATACTGGCAAAGTGAGATCTCACCCAGGCCTTGACGTTTAGGGAATGTTATTAAATGTTATTAAATGGAAAATGTTATCAAATTGAAACGTTATTAAACGGAATGTTATTAAATGGAAAATGCTATCAAACGGAAACGTTATTAAATGGAATTATGTTATTAAACGGAAAACCAGTGGCAAAGCCATGCCCAAATAATGCTATTCCTAACAAGGACAGAGGACCCATGGATGTATTTACTAGGCTAATTTGTTGAGAAAATTGTCAAAGGGGAGGAAAATAAGAGAGTAATTCAGACAGGAAGGTGTTATTAGCCTGTTTGTTTTTCTTTCTTTCTTTTCTTTTTTTTTTTTTAAGAGACAATGCCTTCCTATGTTGCTCAAGCTAGTCTTGAACTCTTGGCCTCAAGGAATCCTCCTGCCTCGGCCTCCCAAAGTGCTGGGATTACAGTCATGAGCCACTGCGACTGGCCTATTTCTCTAGTTTCCATCTTTGCCCTCATAGTTTTCCCATTACTAACACTCGTACTAGGGACACAGATGAGGGGCCAGGCATACACAAGAGTCTGAAGCTACAGAAGTTTGAGATCAGCCTGGCCAACATAGCGAGATCCTGTCTCTACAAAAAAAAATTTTTTTTTTTAATTAGCCAGGCCTGGTGGTGCACATCTGTAGTCTTAGCTACGGGGAAGCTGAGGCAGGAGGATCGTTTGAGCCCAGGAGTCTGAGGCTGCAGTGAGCTATGATGCAGCCTGGGCAATAGAGACCCTGTCTACAAAAAAAAAAAAAATCTAAAGTTACAAATGGAAAGTTACACAAAGGAAAGGTCTATAATATACTCCCTGTTGTCAGGGGTCAAAAGCAGCAACACACTTACATTTTAAAGTCACCCAGACAAGAAGTTTTTAGACTGCACAAAAAGCCAACAACACACGCTGTTATTTTTAGCTGTCACAATTAACCCACTCTGGCACTGTGCTCACACAGCATGCATGAGCCAGGAACACAACCCCCCTGTTTGCAGCTCGAACTTGTCTGTACAATAGAGCTCAGTGGGGGGAAAAAACAGCTATTCTGAAGTCAAATGATCCTGGTTTTAAATTCCAGCACTAGTATTTGCTAAGTATATTTCCTTGGGCAAATGACTGAACTTCCTAGCCTGAATTATTTGTACCATATAACTTCATCTGTAATACATAACTGGTATTCATCACTTCCTGATGGGATTGAGGCAGGATTAACTAGGATTCCATACGAAAAAAGAAAATGTTCATTTTAAGAACCAGGCACGGATTCGTTATTCAATTAGTTATTCAATCATTAGTGGTCATTATTAAAATTATTAAAGTTTTTGTTTTCTTCTCCCACCATATGTATGCCCATCCCCTCAGCCCCTAATCACTGCTAGTTAAAGTAATCTCACCCAATACTCGACAGAGAATGAGAAAAGATTTGTAACTTAGGAAAGGTAGTTAGAGGACTCCGTCTATATGGAATTATATGGAATCTAACAAGATGATAAGTGAGAGGAACAGATAGAAAAAAGACACATATCATAATTAAATAAGATTTTTACTAAGTCACTCCAAGAATATGCTATATATGTATACACACACACATATATACACATACACACACACATATACACACACACCTATATACACACACATATACATACACACATATACACACACATATATACACACATATACACACATACACACACACACATATATACACACATACACACATGCAAGTTAATGAAAAACTCATTCAGCTAGATGCCTTTTACCTTCTTGATTTATTCCTGTGAGATTAAATGTGATGAAGTTTTTTAAAAACTAGTGAGCACTATGCCAACAGGGAATGTGTATTGGGTGCTTATTACATGTCAGACATTGTTGACATTTTATATGAGCCATTTACTTAACTGTCTCAACAAGCTATTGAAATAGTTTTTATGGGTTGGGCACGGTGGCTCATGCCTGTCATCCTAGCACTCTGGGAGGCCGAGGCGGGAGGATCGCTCAAGGTCAGAAGTTCAAGACCAGCCTGAGCCAGAACAAGAGACCCTGTCTCTACTAAAAATAGAAAGAAATTATCTGGACAACTACAAATATATAGAAAAAATTTAGCTGGGCATGGTGGCCCATGCCCGTAGTCCCAGCTACTCGGGAGGCTGAGGCAGGAAGATCGTTGAGCCCAGGAGTTGAGGTTGCTGTGAGCTAGGCTGACACCACAGCACTCTAGCCCGGGTAACAGAGTGAGACTCTGTCTCAAAAAAAAAAAGAAAGAAAGAAATAGTTTTTATGTTCTTTACATTACAGAGAAGGAAACTGAAAGTTAGAGAGATTAAGCAACCTGCCCAAGGTTCTACAGGTCCTAAGAGGCTGGCCAGGATCCCAACCAGTGTCTACAGGTCCCTGAACCTGTAGGCTCTTTCTACCAAGCAAAAGGAGGTGGTATGTCTCAAAGCTTGGAGCCTTCCTCTGAAGTCTGTAGAGAAGAACGGGAAATATATTGCACGTTTTTCATTCCATGTCTAGACTCTAGGAAGCAACCCATAACCCACTAGGAAGCAGACAAGAAGCATGGGGCTGAGATCCCCACACTGGGATTGCAAGGAGAAATAACAATCCGAGCATTCAGTTGCAGTTCAGAAGGTCAGCACCAAGTTCAGACGGATGTCTGATATTTTTAAATGACAAACGTGCTTGTGCATTGAGTGGAATGGCCACACTTTCCGTCGTGAGGTCATCATGCTGCTGTATTTCCAATTTCCGCACAGAAAGACACATAGAAAAGAAAAAAGAAAGAAGAAACCCAGAAAACCAATTGGCTTTCATGGAATTCTGTCTGAGATTGAAGCCAGCATGTAATAAAAAAAAAAGTTATTCTCTTTAGGCACATTCAATATTTGGATTACTAAAGCATGGCAAAAAAACACAAAAACGCTGTGTTTCACATAGAAAAAGATTCAAAGGAATCTTTGAATCTTACATCCAACGTCATGTAAACTTAAGAAAAGCCATTTTTCCTTAAACTGCCTTAAGTTCCGAAGATTATTTAGTCGCTATTTCTAACGTTAGGAAAACAACTTACAAAAAGTGGAGAAATGGGATGATAAAGGAGACATACCCAGATCTTTCTTTCTTCATACGGCGATGGCTTTAAAAAACACATCTTTGCTTCATCGTTGTATTTCTGAAATCACTATAAGAAAACTGTTTCCCCCAAAATCTAATTGCTCTGGGATGAGAACGCACTCCATTCACTTTGGCGCCCCGAGCAACCATTATTGGCCTATTGCATTAGGCGTTCAGCGCTATTCACCAAATAGTTCCAATTGTCCTTCCTCCAGGGACGTGATGGGATTGGGTTTCCTTGCCCAGGAAACAAAGTCCTGGCACAGCAGGGCCATTTATTCGACTTGCCTTTCACCAACGGGCCAACGAATGTGAGTGGAAATGATAATTGCTTCCGAGCCAAATCCCACAAGGCGTGCTGCGGCACTCACCCACGTTGCCACGGTAACCGGGAACATCCCACCTGGGGCAGAATCCACCCACCTTCACCCTCAAGTGAGGTCCACAGGGAAGCTAGCTCTCAGTGGACACATTGCACAGGCAATAAAAGAAAACTCTGTTGCTTTCGGGTGCAGAAGATCCGGGTGCTGTTTGTTACTGCAGCACAGCCTAGCACACCCTGACTGATAAAAAAAAACAAAAACTACTCTGAATGAAACTTTAATGGAGAAAAATCAAGAAAAGAAAAACGTGAAAAATACAGGTGTGATGGCCACTTCCCTGGAACTCACCATACTCTTTTTATAATTCTTTATAGGTTTGTTTGTTGTTGTTGTTGTTGTTGTTTTTCTTTTTTGAGACAGAGTCTCGCTCTGTTGCCCGGGCTAGAGTGAGTGCCGTGGCGTCAGCCTAGCTCACAGCAACCTCAAACTCCTGGGCTCAAGCGATCCTCCTGCCTCAGCCTCCCGAGTAGCTGGGACTACAGGCATGCGCCACCACGCCCGGCTAATTTTTCCTATATGTTTTTAAGTTGGCCGATTAATTTCCTTCTGTTTTTAGTAGAGACTGGAGGTCCCGCTCTTGCTCAGGCTAGTCTCGAACTCCTGCCCTTGAGCGATCCTCCTGCCTCGGCCTCCCATCTTTACAGGTTTGAAGCTTGAGAAACACTCATGCTTCCCCATAAGCCCGATCACGAGCGTTAACATAAACCGAGTCGAATTTTTTACTTGAATGGAGCATTGTGCTGCAAAACGCCACAGCTGTCACCATCACCTCTCGAAGACACTGAAATCTGTACGGAACAGTCTGTCCGAGGACTTGGTGCCAGAATAATAAGTGCGTTCCTCAGATATGAGTACCCTTCACTCGGCCGCTGAACACAAGTAAACTTATATTCAAATAACCCACGGGTCAGAGCACTGGGAACAAAAAAAAAAGAAAAAGAAAAAAAACCCACAAATGCTGCTTTGTAGAATAAGAATATTTAAGGAGCCCAAAGGGAAAAAGAGAACAATAAAGCAAACCAAAAAAAAAAAAAAACAAAAAAAAATACCCAAAAGCATACGCATAAGAAAGTGGTGCACAGCTGGACTATAACATCAAAAACACACCATCAAGTTAAGAAGGAAGAATTCGGCACAGCCAGCCGCTCACGGGCTCCCTCCCTCTCCCGGGATCCGAACAGTGTCTTCGGCATCTGCTATTCATTCATGTGGCCACAATGCCGTTTTCTCCCTTCCCAGCTAGAGGGATCTCAGAAAAGGGAGGCCCTTTCACCGGCAACTTGGAAACATCAGGAAGAAATTAGGGACTCGAACCACATGCTTGAGGGAGGGGGGGAGGGGAGGAAGAAGAACACGCGTGTTAAGAAACGCGTGAAAGTCTTCAGGAAGCAATGAGCAACTGTCTTCATCCTGAAGCAACTCGGCCCCTGATGGCCCCAGCCTTGCCCTCAGGAACGAGACCTTTTCTCCCTCCCTCCCGGGAAATGGCCGAGATGGCAGGCGTGAACGCTAGCCTCTTTCCCAAGCCCTGCCCGAACCTACAGTCTGCCTTCCGCCCCACTAAAGGCGGAAGGGAGCCCCCTGGATCTCTGCAGCCGGGACACACAGAAGAACGCCGAGCCAGCCCACCGTCACGTTTTCCTGGCGGCGGGCGTGAGATGGGTTGCCTAAAGCCACACATCCGCAGGGTTAGAAGCCCCTGGAGAAGTCCAGATGGCCAAACTCACAACCTACCTGTTGATCTCCCTTACTTGCTTTCCCTGCCGCTTTTATCATCGCCAATTCTTTTTTTTTTTTTTTTTTTTTTGACGCAGCGTCCACTCTGTTGCCCGGGTAGAGTGAGTGCCGTGGCGTCAGCCTAGCTCACAGCACCTCGAACTCCTGGGCTCAAGTGAGCCTCCTGCCTCAGCCTCCCTGAGTACCTGGGACTACAGGCACACGCCACCTGCCCGGCTAGTTTTTCCTATATATTTTTTGTTGGTCAATTCATTTCTTTCTATTTTAGTAGAGACGGGGTCTCGCTCAGGCTGGTTTGGAACTCCTGACCTCGAGCATCCACCCGCCTCGGCCCCCAGACTGTAGGATGGACAGGCGTGAGCCCATGCCCGGCCCACAACTACCTTTTTTTTTTTTTACTTCGGCATATTATGGGGGTACAAATTTTAAGGTTTCAAAGAGTGCCCCTCCCCCCTCCTTACAAGTCTGAGCTTCCAGCGTGACCATGCCCCAGATGGTGCACGATCTCACTCATTATGTATGTATATACCCCCCCCCGCCCCCTCCACCCTGCCCAATACCCTATTACTGTAGTACCTATGTGTCCCTTAGGTGCTGCTCAGTTAATACCAGTTTGCTGGGAGTCATGTGGTGTTGTTTTTCCATTCTTGAGATCTTCACTTAGTAGTATGGGTTCCAGCTCTATCCAGGAAAATATAAGATGTGCTATATCACCGTTGTTTCCTAGACTTTTGATCTCCAACTTACTTGCTTTCTCTGCTGTTTTTATCACACCAATTCATTTTTTTTTTTTTGAGACAGAGTCTCACTCTGTTGCCCAGGCTAGAGTGCCATGGTGTCAGCCTAGCTCACAGCAACCTCACACTCCTGGGCTCAAGCGATCCTCCTGCCTCAGCCTCCCGAGTAGCTGGGACTGCAGGCATGCACCACCATGTCCAGCTAAATTTTTCTATATATTTTTGGTTGTCCAGCTAATTTCTTTATATTCTTGTAGTAGAGATGGGGGTCTCACTCTTGCTCAGGCTGGTCTCGAACTACTGAGCTCAAGTGATCCTCCCGCCTCAGCCTCCCAGAGTGATAGGATTACAGGTGTGAGCCACCGTGGCTCGCCATATCACCACGAATTCTCTCTTCTCATTTGAAACTGAACTCCCTTGGAGTTCTTGACACTAATCTCTTCTGACATTGTCCCATCTCCATTCTTTTTAATTTATTTTAAAAACACTCACAAAGCACTTTTATGATGAGCCAGGCACTGTTCTAGGTGCTTTAGAAATATTAACTTATTTAATCACAATAGCATGGGGCTGGTACCATGTCTCCCCAAAAATAAGACCTACCCATAAAATAAGCCCTGGCAGGATGTCTAAGCATGTGCGCCATAAAAGCCACACCCCGAAAATCAGCCCTAGTGATGGGCGTGGCTATGAAAATCAGCCCTAGTGATGGCATGGCTAGAAAATCGGCAGTGATGGGCGTGGCTATGAAAATAAGCCCTAGTGATGGGCGTGGCTATGAAAATAAGCCCTGGTGGTGGGGTGGCTATGAAAATCAGCCTGGTGATGGGCGTGGCTATGAAAATCAGCCTAGTGATGGGCGTGGCTATGAAATCAGCCCTAGCTGGTGGGCGTGGCTATGAAAATCAGCCCTAGTGGTGGGCGTGGCTGCGCAGCATCTGCACAACCCATGCGTGTTGTCGCGGAGCGGGAAAGAACATGAGCAGCCCTTCTCATCCGCCCGTGAGAGCTCTAGTGCTCCACAGGAGAGATCGGGGCCAGTGGTTATAAGGGAAACAGAGTCGCAAGACATTCAGGATGGGATTCGGGCTTTGGAGAGTGAGGATGATGTTCCAGAAGAAGACGAGGACTTCACTCTATTTGAATCAATGGAGATGGTCGTACCGAACTTAAAAAAATAAAAAAATAAATAGCACATCCCCTGAAGATAAGCCCTAGGGTGTCTTATGGAAGAAAAACAAATAGAAGACCCTGTCTTATTTTCGGGGAAACAGGGTGAGTGCTTTATAAATATTAACGTATTTATTCACGATAGCATGGGGCAGGTATTAATACTATTAATATTATTCCCACTACACAAGTGAGGCACAGCGAGGTTAAGTGACTGTCCCAGAGCTGGTGAGAGGTGGAGGATTTGAACCCAAGCCAACCCGCCCCAGAGTCCCTATTCCCCACCACAACCCCACACTGCCTCTCCCTGTTTTGCGCCCCCAAAGATCAGAAAGCCATCCCTACTACTCCCTTTCAAGAGGTCATCCTCGAGGGACTCACTCAACCTCTCTGCCGAGCTGCTAAGACCACCCAAGGAAAACAGCTTATTATTTTCCAGCACGCATTTCAGAGATTTTTTTTCTTTCTTTCTTTCTAATTGCTGAATCCAGCAGGGGTGGGGGGGAAGGAACCAGCCCTCTATCCTTTTCTTCCGCATGGACTCGTGGTTGGGTGGGTAAACAAGGGGAGGACACGGACTAAGCCCCCAAGGACGGGACAACATGTTACGAAGTAGCAACACAGCAAAACATCCTCAGGGATGATGGATGGACACAGGTAACCAAGGGAACCCATTTGTTTGTGCCATCCAAAGCGGGAAGAAGAAGTCCTGCTTTTGGTAAGATAACCTTAAGTCCGGCCTCTGTTTTATTTATTTATTTTTTTGCTGTGTGTTTTTTGTCACGAGGGGGTCGCATGGGGCAAGAGTGCTAACTAAGGTCATCTGGCCGAAGCTCCTTTGTTAAAAATCCAGAAAAACAAACAAGCGACTCGGATGTTTTGGAACAGGCCACAGCTGCCCTGCTTTCAAACATTTTACCTGCCACTTCTTTAAGGAAATGAGCACACAGAGGGCTCCCAGAAAACCGTCTGACCCGGTGGAGGTCACTGCATGGATCCAACTGATTTCTCGCCTGAGACAGGGAGAGAGCGCAGTGGGACAGGAGGAAGGAAACGGCCATGCACTCTCTTGACCC
>NW_017968525.1:368654-391754 GCF_000165445.2 Microcebus murinus
TGTCTATTTCTGTTAAAACACTCTTCTTTATACGTGCCGTTCCCTGGGGAAAGCATCACTTGCAACCGTGTTTTCCCCCCAAATAAGATGGGGTCTTATATCTATTTTTCCTCAAGAAGACACCCAAGGGCTTATTTTCAGGGGATGTGTTATTTTTTTTTAAGTATGGTACAAACATCTACATTGATTCCAATAGAGTGAAGGTCGTCTTCTTCTGGAACATCATCCTCACTCTCCAAACCCCCGAATCCCATCCTGAATGTCTTGCGACTCATATTCCTTTAGAACCACCGGCCCCGGTCCCTCTCCTTGGAGCACTAGAGCTCTCACGGGGCGGATGAGAAGGGCTGCTCGTGTTCTTTCCCCGCTCCCGAGACGACACGCATGGGTTGTGCAGATGCGCTGCGCAGCCACGCCCAGTCACCATGGCCTCTCTGTTGTTTCCCTCCACTAGAAAGCTCTTCTCCTTTCTCTCGGTGCTCTTACGGCTTTCTCATTCCTCATTTCTTCCAGGTCCCTGCTCAGATGTCTCACTGGGACCATCCCTGACCACCTTGTATACCCAGCATATTCCCTTCCCCAGATATTCCCAATGTCCACTGCCCTACTTCATTTTTCTTCATAACATTTATCACTGTCTGACATACATTTTTATCTCTTTTTTTCTTTACCCTCTAGAATATACATCCCCAGAGGGAAGGGATCTCTAGGGCCTAGAGAATTTCCTGACACATAATAGGTGCTCAATAAATATTTGCCCCATGGATGAATGGGTATAAGATGGAACCAAAATAGGAAGAAGAAGAAGAAGAAAAAAATACACTCAAGGCTTTTATACAAGTATATACCCAGACCTGAGAGCAGGGAAATTGAGCCTAACCCACCAAGAAGTATTTTAATAGGGTCATATATTTTCCTTTCTCTCCTGAAGTCAAAAGTAAAAACAATTATACCATCACTGACTATACTCACTTCTACTAGTCTGGCTAATAAAGAAAATCCATTGTGAAAGTACAAAGTAGCATATCAAATTGTAATTTTCCAAGGTAAGCTTCAAGCACTCACATTATTTAACCAAAATTAACATTTTTAATGTCCAAGAATCATATCAACCTTTTTACTCTTTCCCTGTTTCTCTCTCTCTCTCTCTCTTTTTTTTTTTTTTTTTTTTAGGAAACATGAGGCACCCCAATGCTATCTGTAAAGGCATCTGCAATTTAGGTTCTCAGATATCAAGCATCGTGTTTTGTCCTTTTTGTCCAAAGAGAAAAAAGCTGAGGCTGTAGACTTAGGATTGATGCCTGTAGTCTACACAGAATTCAGTGAGCACTCAGGCTAGGTCCTTAGTTTCTTTCCTGGTGCGGCCACAGCCAGTACTCTTGCTCTGAGCACCACGTGTAAACACCACTGCCCACCGAAAAGTTCTCTGAGAGCTCAGATTCCTCCAGCCACAAAAGATGCACCTGCCCTGCCCTGCCCTAGATACTCTCCCCTTACGGAGCCAACACAACCATCCGGGTGCTCCCCGAAACACACGATTTCCAGGGTAACATCAAAGTGAGCCACAATAAAAATCTTGAATTAAAGGTCAGACAAGTTCGGCTGGGCGCGGTGGCTCACGCCTCTAATCCTAGCACCCTGGGAGGCTGAGGCGGGAGGGTCGCTTGAGCTCAGGAGTTCGAGACTAGCCAGAGCAAGAGTGGGAACCCCATCTCTACTAACAATAGAAAGAAATTAGCCAAACAACTAAAAATAGAAAAAATATATGTATTAGCCGGACACGGTAGCGTGTGTCTGTAGTCCCAGCTACTCGGGAGGCTGAGGCAGGAGGATGGCTTGAGCCCAGGAGTTGAGGTTGCTGTGAGCTAGGCTGACGACGGCACTCACTCTAGCCCGGGCAACAGAGCGAGACTCTGTCTCAAAAAAAAAGAAAAAAAAAAAAGAAAGGTCAGAGAAGTACCTACAATCCCAGATCAAGAATAGCAGTAATTTCCTTGGCATTTTCACTTCTACACCTTCCTTCCACCACCAGGCTCAGGAAATCCAAAGGTTTTAAATACCGAGGCCCAGAGTACAGCTGCCCGGCTTTTACAGGCCTGCGGAGAACTATGATAGAGATTTTCGGATTAGGCGCAGCCAACAATAGGTCTTTATTCTGTGACTCCTATATGAAACTTAAGAATTTAACAGGTTCCAACCAAATGAATATTCATTCCTGTTTCATAATATAATAAAAAGCCCTTTTCACGGGGAGGGCTTAAATGCTAACCAGACTCCTAATGTCTGATCCGTATCAGCACGCTACAAGCAGAGTCCTGTTAAAGTGCTCACTCCTTAAGGTACAAGATCACCGGACCACGAGTCTCCTCCTGGCCGGGTGGCAGGGTTCGCCACAAACTGCCGATAATACATGAAACAGAACCGACTTTGGCCTGGCCCGCTATGGAAATGGAGGGAAAACTCTTTAACGAAGTTACTTTAAAACGTTAAAGCTAGCTGGGCGCGGTGGCTCACGCCTGTAATCCTAGCACTCTGGGAGGCCGAGGCGGGCGGATTGCTCGATGGTTGGGAGTTCGAACCCATCGCCTGAGCGAGACCCCGTCTACTAAAAATAGACAAGAAATTTATGACCAACTAAAAAAATATATATATAATACAAAATTAGCCGGGCCACGCTGGGCACATGCCTGTAGTCCCAGCTACTTGGGAGGCTGAGGCAGGAGGATCGCGTGAGCCCAGGAGTTTGAGGTTGCTGTGAGCGAGGCTGACGCCACGGCACTCACTCTAGCCTGGGCAACAAAAGTGAGACTCTGTCTCAAAAAAAAAAAAAAAAAACATAAAGCTTACACAGACAAGAGAATTCGAACCCAAAAGCAGAAACGAAAAGCTGCCCTCAGATGATATAAAGTTTCTACTTAAACCCAAATAACTTCAGACTCCAGGATATTTTATGTTATTCCAAAACCCGCTGTTATCTTTCCTAATGACCCGGTTAAAAAAAAAAAAAAGAAAAGAGCTCCTGAGACAATTTCATTGAAAGGGTTCCATTTTATAAATCTCCTAAAAATAGGAAGTCCAAGCCAGATGACAAAAATACATTTTGAACGAAAGAAACGTTTATTTCCTTTTGTATCTGCAGCTCTTTCCAATTTCATAGCTTATTGTAAACACGCAATTCTAGATGGTTAAGAAGGGCATCCCCGGGCCGGGCGTGGTGGCTCACGTCTGTCATCCCAGCACCCTGGGAGGCTGAGGCGGGAGGATCGCTCAAGGTCAGGAGTTCGAAACCAGCCTGAGCAAGAGTGAGACCCCCGTCTCTACTAAAAATAGAAAGAAATTAATTGTCTAAATAAAAATATATATAAAAAAAATTAGCCAGGCATGGTGGTGCATGCCTGTAGTCCCAGCTACTTGGGAGGCTGAGGCAGGAGGATCGCTTGAGCCCAGGAGTTGGAGGTTGCTGTGAGCTAAAGCTGATGCCACGGCACTCTAGCCCAGGCAACAGAAGTGAGACACTGCCTCAGGAAAAAAAAAGGGGGGGGGATTAAAGACACCTATTTTTCCTACAGCATGGCCTCAGCTGATAACCAGCTTGTCTTTCTGAGGCTCCAATCAGCAAACAGCATCCCTGCCTGTTCTTCAAATATACCAGGCACCTGCTGCCTCAGGACCTTTGCAAATGCTCTTTCTTCTCTCTGCAAGGCTCCTCTCCAAAACATCTGTACCTTCCACGTGGCTCAGTTCCTCGCTTTCTTCCTGGATTCGCATTAAAGGCACCTTCTCAGCGAGGACTTTTGGGGGCCTCCAAACTCAATTTTAATCAACCCTCCAATACTTTCTTTCTTTCCTGCCTTATTTTTTTTTCCCCATATAGCACTTTAACACTATTTAACATCCTACACATTATGCTCATTTCTCTGGTGAGTCCTCTCCCCTTCTGCAACTCAATCTCCACGAGGGCAGAGATTTTTCTTTTCACTGTTGTTTTTTTTTTTCCACTGCTATTCTCACCAGCACCAGAAAAACCATTTTTAAATATCTATTTTAAAAACAAAAACAGTAACGTGCTCTAATGCTGGAAGAAACATGAACATGTCCACCTTCTCTTAAGGTGGGTGTGGTTCTCATTCATAGCAGACGACATTCTCAAGAGGATATCACCAGTACTTTTTTAAAACCTTTTCTTTTTTTTTTTGTTTTTTTTTTGTCTCGCTCTGTTGCCCAGGCTAGAGTGAGTGCCGTGGCGTCAGCCTAGCTCACAGCAACCTCAAACTCCTGGGCTCAAGCCATCCTCCTGCCTCAGCCTCCCGAGTAGCTGGGACTACAGGCATGCGCCACCACACCCGGATAATATTTTCTATATATATTAGTTGGCCAATTAATTTCTTTCTATTTATAGTAGAGACGGGGTCTCGCTCTTGCTCAGGCTGGTTTCGAACTCCTGACCTCGAGCAATCCACCCGCCTCGGCCTCCCAGAGTGCTGGGATTACAGGCGTGAGCCACCGCGCCCGGCCAAAACCTTTTCTTTTTTAAAAAAAATAACTTTAGATTTAGGAAAAGTTGCAAAAGAGAGTTCTCATACCTTCTTCATCCCGCTTCCTGTAATGCTAACATCTTATCTAACCATGGTGCATCTCCCAGAACTAAGAAATTAACCTTGGTACAAAACTATTAACTAAACTACAGAGCTTTCTGGTGTTATGTTTTGTTTTTGTTTTTTGTTTGTTTTTTTGTTTGTTTTTTTTGGATTTCACCAGTTTTTCCACTAATGTCCACATTGTCTTTTCCATGTTTCCATGAAAACAAGACAGGGTCTTATATTTATTTTTGCTCAAGAAGACACCCTAGGGCTTATTTTCAGGGCATGTGTTATTTTTTTTAAGGACAGTACAACCATCTCCATTGATTCCAATAGAGTGAAGTCGTCTTCTTCTGGAACATCATCCTCACTCTCCAAACCCCGAATCCCATCCTGAATGTCTTGCGACTCTGTTTCCTTTAGAACCACTGGCCCCATCTCTCCTGTGGAGCACTAGAGCTCTCACGGGGCGGATGAGAAGGGCTGCTCGTGTTCTTTCCCGCTCCGAGACGACACGCATGGGTTGTGCAGATGCGCTGCGCAGCCACGCCCGTCACTAGGGCTGATTTTCATAGCCACGCCCACCACTAGGGCTTATTTTCATAGCCACACCCATCACCAGGGCTGATTTTCATAGCCACGCCCGTCACTAGGGCTGATTTTCGGGGTAGGGCTTCTATCGTGCACATGCTTAGAAATCCCACTAGGGCTTATTTTATGGGTGGGTCTTAATTTTCGGGGACACACGGTAGTTATTGTGACTTCTTAGTCTCCTCCCATGCGTGACAGCTTCTCTCAGCCTTTTCTTTTTTTTTTATGGTCTTGACACTTTCAAAGGGTATTGGGTCAGATGTTTTGTAGAATGTCCCTCAATTTGGGTTTGTCTGATGCTTTCTCACAACTAACCCAGGGTAGGGACTCAGAGTGAGAATAGCACAAATGTAAAAGGCCCCGCGTGGACATATGGAGCCAGCAGGACACGCGGTCAGAGATTAACCTTAAACACTCGATAAAGGTGCTATCTGCCAGGTTTCTCCACCGTAAAGCTACTCTCTCCCCTTCGAATAGTCTGTTAGAAGTGAGTCACACGATGCCAGCCCACACACAGTTCTTCTAAGCACACACGATGTTTTCTTTATGTGCTGACTTTAGAATCTGATTTCCAAAAAAAAAAACACACCTCCACTTTTACTTAGTCACCAAGGAAAAACGAGGTCCACAAAATGTAGCAACGTGTTTTGAAATCGCCAAAAACGGCATCAATAGCCAACTATATAATTATTCCTGTAGCCCCGATCAACATGGACTTTTTTTTTTGTTTTTTCAGAGTACGACCGCACACATGACAAAAGTAGAACGCTCAAGGATTAAAATGTTTTTCCGCTATGGCAGGACACCTCGGCAAGTGAGTTGAACAGAGGGGTCATCCCCTGCTCAATGTCCTTGGCAATAATCCAAACAATTTCTTTTTTTTTTTTAATCATCACATGCACTTTATTCCATCAAACATCATTTCTCAGGATAATCTACTTAAACAGTCATTAAACCTGTTTAGTTTTCCCAGTCTTAAAATTTGTCATCTTGACTATACATCCCAAGACACTACTTTTCTCACTTTTTCTGGTTAGTGCCATAATGTTCCATAAGGAAACAATAAAAGTTGTGGGTTTCTCTAAAATGGAAGATCATCAGTATATTCAATGGCTGTTGTATCAACCACTTAGTGAAAGTACAACTACTCATCCTTATGTTGGTTAACTGAGATTATAACATAATAAACTAGTCAAACTATCACTTTTGTCATTTACGTAACGCTTACGAAATTCACGAAATCAACACGGCTTCCCATAACTTGACAGCTGCTTTCCAAATACTTCACGTTCAACCCCGTACACTTACAAAGAAAAAACCCAAACGTACTTTCTTACCTAAAAACATTACAGGAGGCTAAAAGGTTTTTATAATTTTTTTAAGCCTTGAAAAAGAGTATTATACTTCCAACATGTATTTAAGTTATAAATCAGTTTCTATCCAGTGACATTGCTTCAATTTAAGTGCATCATAGTTAAATTAATTGGGTGCTGCTTCATCTTGTCAAGTCAGATGGAGATTCTGTTACATTAAGGCTCTTACTCAAGATGTCTCTTTCTTGTGGTGCAACCGGGGAATGACCTTTGTTCTGTGAATTGTGTTTCATCAACAGCATTTATTTAACAGTATTGCAGACAGCAAAAAAAAAAAAAAAAAAGTGTGGCCAAGATGGTTAGTTGTCCCGAGTTTTCTCCCATACAGTAGAATCCCTGACTTATAGCTTAGGCACCTGGCCGCCCAGAATAAGGACCACATCTGTGCCACCCTCGGAGATACCGTGTTTCCCCGAAAATAAGACAGAGTCTTTTTTTTTTCCTTTAATTTATCAATGTTCATTAAACTTGTATTATTTTTGAAAAATCTTGGCTTCACATGTTAATGATCAGTAACCCGAACGACTGGCCCTAAGTTCAGTTTATTTTGACATTTAGTTTTTTGGTTTTTTTTTTTATTTCGGCATATTATGGGGGTACAGATTTTAAGGTTTGAATAAATGCCCATCAGTCCAAGCTTAATTTTAAAGAAAAAGTCCCCAAAAGACATATAAGATACAAATGGAAGAAATAAACCACTGCTTCCTCAGGTTGAAGCACAATACTAATATAGTAAATCTCCCCCACCAACCATGCACAGTTTTTTTGATGCAATTTGTCTAGAAAACTTACATCTAAGACAGAGTCTTATATTTATTTTTCCTCCAGAAGACACCCTAGGGCGTATTTTCAGGGCATGTGTTATTTTTTTTAAGTGCGGTACAACCATCTCCATTGATTCCAATAGAGTGAAGTCGTCTTCTTCTGGAACATCATCCTCACTCTCCAAACCCCGAATCCCATCCTGAATGTCTTGCGACTCTGTTTCCTTTAGAACCACTGGCCCCGATCTCTCCTGTGGAGCACTAGAGCTGTCACGGGGCAGATGAGAAGGGCTGCTCGTGTTCTTTCCCGCTCCGCGACGACACGCATGCGTTGTGCAGATGCGCTGCGCAGCCACGCCCGTCACTAGGGCTTATTTTCGGGGTAGGGCTTCTATTGCGCACATGCTTAGAAATCCTGCTGGGGCTTATTTTATGGGTGGGGCTTATTTTCGGGAAAACACGGTATCTCAGGGACCTTCCCCCACCGGCTCTCCACCCTTCCTTGGCTCTGATACTTGCAGGCAGCTCCAAAAAAAGGTAGCATTACAAAGTAAAACCCAGGAAGCTATTTGGCAGCCCTGTTTTGGAAGTGCCAATACATAAGCCACCTTTTTATAGTTCTTCCCTGTGAGAAAAGGGAAACACGGTCCTAAATAACACTAAGTACAGGGCACCAAACCCATGCTTTCTGAGCTCATTTCCTGGAAGCCAGATACACAATCTGCATTGCTCTTTTATCCCTCACTCCCCAGTTTTAGAATTTTTCCTTTCAGAACAACAAAATAAGGGCATTCTAACTGCGTTTCCATGGTGATTTTTTTTTTTTTTTTTTTTTTGCTTTCCTTCCTGGAACATTTCGATATGCAGAATAAAATGTGTTACGGCACTCTGAGAAAATCTGCACGCCCATCAGATAAACTTGGTACTCCTCCAGTAGTTACTGTCTGCACATTTACATTTTTTTTTAAAAAAAAAATGTGTTGTCACAGACATTTAGGAAACCCATGACAGCGGTTTCTGCCTCACTCAGAATATATCAGGAAAAAAAATCAGAATTACCAGTTTAATGCATATAAGCTGCTCAGACAGCAAATGCTCTCAATCCAGAATGGCGCCTACATAAGAAAGGGCTCGCTTGTTCACATCCATTCCTTAGCAAAGACATCCACCCTGAAACATGGTGTAACAGAAACAGATGTTCGGTCCCTGTACGCAGATAAGAAATCCTCACTCGCCTACTTATCACTAACAGACGAAGGAAGTGCCTTCATCGAGGAAGTAAAAGCTGGCCCGAGGGGAGCACGGCCAGCTCACAGTCATCCACTGGGTCAGAGCGCAACCGAGTGTTTCCCGATTTCAAAAGGACAAAGAGAAGTTAAGCACATTGAAGAATTAAATATGCAATTTTGTTTATTTATTTTTTTTGAGACAGAGTCTCACTTTGTTGTCCAGGCTAGAGTGAGTGCCGTGGCGTCAGCCTAGCTCACAGCAACCTCAAACTCCTGGGCTCAAGAGATCCTCCTGCCTCAGCCTCCCGAGTAGCTGGGACTACAGGCATGCGCCACCATGCCCAGCTAATTTTTTATATATATATCAGTTGGCCAATTAATTTCTTTCTATTTATAGTAGAGACGGGGTCTCGCTCTTGCTCAGGCTGGTTTTGAACTCCTGACCTTGAGCAATCCGCCCGCCTCGGCCTCCCAAGAGCTAGGATTACAGGCGTGAGCCACAGCGCCCGGCCTAAATATGCAATTTTGAAAGCACGGTGACAGAGGTAGAGCTAGTCCAACTTTCTCATCCAAAGAAGATATATTTCCATCAGTTCTAGTTCGCTTATATCCCCTCCCCCCCCAAATTTTTTTGTTCCTTTCTCTTAAATTCCTCGATTTCTTTTCTTTAAGCTCTGCGCACATTCTCCAGCTTGCAAATTAGACGGGAAACCCTAGTTTTGATCGACTTCAAGTAACCCCTGGTAGCACTTGGAATGGGCTGCGAAGGCAACACTGTCCTTCTGGAATAATCAGAAGATGAGCGTCAAGCTCAGCACAGCTACAACTGCACTGAGCAGCCTCCTCGCACACAAAACCAAACTCTTCCCGCTTTGCTTCAAATCTCAGCAAATGCCAGGGCCACGGCCCCCAACCAGACAGCTGAAAATTCTGCATCACCTTAACCCTGTCCTCTCCAAAACCCACAGCTTCAGTTACTGAAAATATGTTGAGTGTCAAGGATTCCACGGCGACCAAGAAAGCAAGACCCGTCCTGCAGGACTCCCTGCTGTCCTGCCTCTCCACGTCCACTCACCGCCCAGCTCCGCCAGCCAGCCTGCCTACCGTGTTTCCTCGAAAATAGGACCTACGCATAAAATGAGCCCCATCGGGATTTCTAAGCATTTGGGCAACAGAAGCCCTACCTTGAAAATAAGACCTACCCATAAAATAAGCCCCAGCAGGATTTCTAAGCATGTCATATCATATCATATCAGCTTATCATATCCACATTTTTGATGGATTTTCTCAAACCTTTCTAATATGTCCAAGTCTTTCTCATCCTTAAATACAGAATAAAGCAAATCCTGTAGGCAGGGCGCAGTGGCTCACGCCTGTCATCCTAGCACTCTGGGAGGCCGAGGCGGGAGGATCGCTCAAGGTCTGGAGTTCGAGACCAGTGTGAGCAAGAGCGAGACCTCCGTCTCTACTGAAAATAGAAAGAAATTAATCGGCCAACCAAAAATATATAGAAAAAGATTAGCCGGGCGTGGTGGCGCACGCCTGTAGTCCCAGCTACTCGGGAGGAGGCTGAGACAGGAGGATCGCTTGAGCCCAGGAGTCTGAGGTTGCTGTGAGCTAGGCTGACGCCACGCCACAGCACTCTAGCCCGGGCAACAGAGCGAGACTCTGTCTCAAAATAAATAAATAAATAAAAAGTAAAGAAAAAAATTAAAAGCTGCTATTTTATAATTCAGTGTAAAGGTCCATGCACAGTGGGAAGAAAGGAGAGCTGAGGTATCTGGGATGGATCTTTTTCTTTTTGTGTTCTTAATCAACACTTCGAAAATCCAATCTGGTTCATTCAATCACGTTTTTTACACCTAGCAGAGGCAACGGGGCACTTGATATTCAGTGATACCTCTAAAAACGACCCTTTTCTATTCTTATAAAAATAGGAATAAAACAATCTATGAACGCCTCTTTTGTTTTTTAACCCCTCCCAGATTATAAGGTTATGCTCATCATCTCCACCTATAAAGTTATGCTCATCTGGCCGCTGTTCTGAGATTTTTTGTTTTAATCCCTTCCTTCCTTTTCTTACCGCCCACTCATGTGTTCTTGTATATTATCGCATTTTTATTAAAATGTTAGTAACGATTTCTCCTGGCCTCTGCGACACCCACTTTCCCCATTTTTCTACCAAAAGTACCCAGATTTTCTTTTAGGGAATTCACCGCTTCTCTGTTGGGTGGCAGCCAACATCTTTTTTTTCCATTTTTTTTTTTTTTTTTTTTTTTTTTGAGACAGAGTCTCACTCTGTTGCCCGGGCTGGAGTGAGTGCCGTGGCGTCAGCCTCGCTCACAGCAACCTCAAACTCCTGGGCTCAAGCGATCCTCCTGCCTCAGCCTCCCGAGTAGCTGGGACTACAGGCATGCGCCACCATGCCCGGCTCATTTTTTCTATATAGTTTTAGTTGGCCAATAAATTTCTATTTTTAGTAGAGACGGGGGTCTCACTCTTGCTCAGGCTGGTCTCGAACTCCTGACCTTGAGCGATCCTCCCGCCTCGGCCTCCCAGAGTGCTAGGATGACGGGCGTGAGCCACCTCGCCCGGCCCAGCCAACATCTTTGATAGGGACGGCCCAGGGATGAGCTACAGTGAATCGACTCATCTGTCCCCCCAGCAGCAGGAATTGGGGTGTCCTCTTTCTCTGTCCAGAGGCACAAAGAGAACATGAGGACTAGAGTCGCTCTCTCACCATCAATCAGCCCTCAGTGGAAAACCAGGACCTTCCCAGGTGAGGCGGGGCAGGTGTGCAGGCTCCTCCGCAAGCCAGAGCACAAAGCCACGAGGTGCACAGCACAGCGGACAGGTCCAGACTGAGGTCTCCCGGGCTGCTGAGTCAGCCTTGTCTCAAGCAGGGATCCAGTTGAAGACCGGCAATGAGCCAATAAACTACCGCGTTTCCCCGAAAATAAGATCTACCCATACAATAAGCCCCAGCAGGATTTCTGAGCATGTGCGCCATAGAAGCCCTACCCCAAAAATCAGCCCTAGTGATGGGCGTGGCTATGAAAATCAGCCCTAGTGATGGGCGTGGCTATGAAAATCAACCCTAGTGGTGGGCGTGGCTATGAAAATCAGCCCTAGTGGTGGGCGTGGTTATGAAAATCAGCCCTAGTGGTGGGCGTGGCTATGAAAAATCAACCCTAGTGATGGGCGTGGCTATGAAAATCAGCCCTAGTGACAGGCGTGGCTGCGCAGCGCATCTGCACAACCCATGCGTGTCGTCGAACAGCGGGAAAGAACACGACCAGCCCTTCTCATCCGCCCCGTGAGGGCTCTAGTGCTCCACAGGAGAGATCGGGGCCAGTGGTTCTAAAGGAAACACAGTCGCAAGACATTCAGGATGGGATTCGGGGTCTGGAGAGTGAGGATGATGTTCCAGAAGAAGACGACTTCACTCTATTGGAATCAATGGAGATGGTTGTAATGTACTTAAAAAAAAAAATAACACATGCCCTGAAAATAAGCCCTAGGGTGTCTTCTTGAGGAAAAATAAATATAAGACCCCGTCTTATTTTCGGGGAAACATAGTATCTAGTTTGCTAGGGATGGCTTGGGTTGGATTTCTGTTGCCTGCAATCATAAGAATGCTAACCAACACAGACACACACACCCCAACTAAAAATCAATGAATAGGCCGGGCGCGGTGGCTCACGCCCGTCATCCTAGCACTCTGGGAGGCCGAGGCGGGAGGATCGCTCAAGGTCAGGAGTT
Organism: Microcebus murinus; assembly: GCF_000165445.2. Taxonomy (NCBI): domain Eukaryota; kingdom Metazoa; phylum Chordata; class Mammalia; order Primates; family Cheirogaleidae; genus Microcebus; species Microcebus murinus. The sequence continues at coordinate 380,954 of NW_017968525.1, forward strand.
CAAGACCAGCCTGAGCAAGAGTGAGACCCCGTCTCTACTATAAATAGAAATTTATTGGCCAACTAAAAACATATAGAAAAAATGAGCCGGGCATGGTTGCGCATGCCTGTAGTCCCAGCTACTCGGGAGGCTGAGGCAGGAGGATCGCTTGAGCCCAGGAGTTTGAGGTTGCTGTGAGCGAGGCTGACGCCACGGCACTCACTCTAGCCCGGGCAACAGAGTGAGACTCTGTCTAAAAAAAAAAAAAAAAAAAAAAACCCAGGACTTACAGAAAATACAGAGTTGGTGCAGAAGGCTGAAACTCCACTCTCCTTAGTACCTGGAGCAGGAACAATAACAGAACAGTAAGAACACTAAAAAGTACCAATACTACTGCAGCTAAAAATAGGTTTCCTATTTCCTACTGCAGGATAACTGTGGGATTCCACAAAAGAGGAGGCGTGCCAAGGGTGCAGGATGAAAGGGTGGAAGGAAGACTGAGGCTACTGCTTTGCGGAGATAAGAGGGAAACGTAGACAGATCGGGGGGAAATCCGACCTTCCAAGCAGAGGCACAAAGCCAGAGGGAGCCTGGAGCAAGAACAGGGCGATCGCCTCCCGGGCTTGCTGTGTGCACCCGTGCTGCCCTGTCTTGCTTTCAGCCACTGCCGCCTGCTTGCACACAACATTGAAGAGCCAACGAAAATCTCACGTGGACCACCTGCACCTTCTCAGGCAGCCTCCCCCCGTCTCCCAGGTACAGATGCGAAACTCCACCCTACAGAAACAAATCGGAGCAGAGCCCTTTGCGTGTTCAGGACTCCAGGGCCCCGGCCAGGTGAGTGGTCTGAGAGCAGGGCTGCAGCCGGCAGGTGCCGGGTGAGCAGGTGCAGAGCGGGACCGCCGTGAGGGCCGCGTCTTGGGGTCCAGGAGCCACAGCGGGCCAGAGTCCCGGCCACCCTGCCCGCCAAGCTCAACACCAGAGAAATTTCCAGAAACGGGCACAGTGGGGAACCCGGAACTGGGACGGTAGCAGCAGATACCCTGTTTCCCCGAAAATAAGACGGGGTCTTGTATTTATTTGTCCTCAAGAAGACACCCTAGGTATTATTTTCAGGGGATGTGTTATTTTTTTTTAAGTACGGTGCAATAGTCTGCATTGATTCAAATAGAGTGAAGTCGTCTTCTTCTGGAACATCATCCTCACTCTCCAAACCCCGAATCCCATCCTGAATGTCTTGCGACTCTATTTCCTTTAGAACCACCGGCCCCGATCTCTCCTGTGGAGCACTAGAGCTCTCACGGGGCGGATGAGAAGGGCTGGTCGTGTTCTTTCCCGCTCCGCGACGACACGCATGGTTTGTGCAGATGCGCTGCGCGGCCACGCCCGTCACTAGGGCTGATTTTCATAGCCACGCCCATCACTAGGGCTGATTTTCATAGCCACGCCCGTCACTAGGGCTGATTTTCGGGGTGGGGCTTCTATTACACACATGCTTAGGAATCCTGCTGGGGCTTGCTTTATGGGTAGGGTTTATTTTCGGGGAAACGCGGTGGCAGCAGATATCTGTGCCACACGAGGACTACACAGGGTGCTGCAGGTGAGGAGCCTAACAGTACACTAGACACACACCCTCCCCGACTTGTTCGTCACACGTTCAGCCTGAATGTCAGCACCCGGGACCGCTGAATCCTGAGCAGGACTTGGTCCCCACCAAGGGAAAGAGGCCGGGGAAGGGGGTGTGAAGAGAAAGGGGTGAAAACAGGTCCGCCCACTGCGGTGCCTGGTACGGCCGGCCGCCCCTCCCGGCCCTGACCACCCTCCTTCCCTGAGGGAGCGAGGAGGGAGAGAGGAAAGGACGGGCCACCTGCGTGTCACTTGGGACCAGGATCTTTCTAGAAGCTTCGCTTTTACTCCCACAGGTTCCCAAATACGAACTCTGGGAAGTCACCTTTTCCAAGGATCAGACACACACCGAGAAGTTCTTGGGAGTGAGGCAGCGCGCACCGTGGCCGTCACCAGCCCGCCCTCTGCAGGCAGACTGCCCGGGCCCAGATCCCAGCTCCGCCGCTTCTCAGCGGCGTGACTTCAGGAACGCCAGCGAACCCGTCTGTGCTTCCGTTTGCTCGTCTGTATGGTGGCCATAAAAGGGTGCCTACTTGGGAAGCAGGGTACCTGCCAGGCACCGTGCCCGGTGTCCTACACATACACATACATATACACACACATGCACACACATATATATACACATGCACACACATGCACACATATACAACCATATATACACATACACACATATGCACAAATACATGTACACACATACATACATACACACATGCATATACATATATACATACATACACACATATATACATACACACATGCACACATGCACACATATCTATACATGCACACATATACATATATACACACATGCACACACATATACACCCATATATACACATACACACATACGCACAAATACATATACACACATATATACATACATACACACATGCACACATGCATATACACATATATACATACACACATACATATATACACATATACACCCATATATACACATACACACATACACACAAATACATATACACATATATATACACACACATGCACACATGCATATACACATATATACATACACACATATACATACATACATGCACACACATATATACACACACCCATATATACATACACACATATACACATGCACACACATACATATACACACATATATACATACACACATATATACACAAATACACATATATACATATACACTCATATACATACACACATATACATGCATGCACACACATATACACATACATGCATGTACACATACACATATACATACATACACATATACATGCATGCACCCACATATACACATATACGCATATGCACATATACATACGTGCATATACATACACACGTATGTACACCTATATACATACATGCACACGCATATACATGTACACACACATCATCCATCGCATTAGCTCCAACAAGCACCTAGACTAGCACTGACGCAGGATAGAATGCTCCAGAGCTGTGTTAGCTGCTGCCATTTTTTTAGCCTGGCGCGGAACTCGCCACTGCGCCACTTTGCATCACCGCCTTCTGCCAGCTCTTGGGGCTGGACAGGTCAGCCTTCCTGCTCCACAAGCCCCTCCTGTGCGTGACACCTCAGGGCCCCTCAGCCAACAGGCGGAGCCACAGCTGTGGGCTGCTGACAACGTCCAGCTCCACCCAGGCGACTGCCCTTTATTTTCCGTATGAAAGGCAGAAAGGGTGCTCTTTCTCGGTGCCACCCCTGGGTCGTGACGACGAATGGTCTCGGTGTGGTTGTTTATCAAAGCAAGGTACTCATCAGTAGTTTCTGATGGGTCTTTTTTCCCTTTAAAAATACCTGTCGGCGGGGCGCGGTGGCTCACGCCTGTCATCCCAGCACTCTGGGAGGCCGAGGCGGGCGGGTTGCTCGAGGTCAGGAGTTCGAAACCAGCCTGAGCAAGAGCGAGACTCTGTCTCTACTGTAAATAGAAAGAAATTAATTGGCCAACTAAAAACATATATAGAAAAAATTAGCCGGGCATGGTGACACATGCCTGCAGTCCCAGCTATTCGGGAGGAGGCTGAGGCAGGAGGATCGCTTGAGCCCAGGAGTTGGAGGTTGCTGTGAGCTAGGCTGACGCCACGGCACTCACTCTAGCCTGGGCAACAAAGCGAGACTCTGTCTCAAAAAAAAAAAAAAAAAAAAAAAAAAAAACCTGTCACCTGTCACTCAGGAGACCACTATAATAAAACTCTTCAGTGCTTTTTCTTTTTAGATACCCTATAATTGGAAGTGCTCTGGTCTTTCTCTTATACCACAGAATAGGAATCAGCTGGACTTCTGCAACAGGTCAAAGAGAGGTTTGCTTTGAGGTAGGAAAGAAAGAGAAGGTGAGAGTCCCCGGGCCAAATGCAGAGTTCACTTAAAGAAAAGAAATGTTTGCCTTCCAGCCCTGCAGCCAGGAACTCCAAGTTCAGCGAGCCCTGCCCCAGCCCTGAGGGGAAAGTTGGCTCCCGAAATAATTCCTTCAGCTGATAGCACCTACCCAAGGGCCAACAGCAGGCTCAGCTTTCCAAATGTCCAATCACTGCCTGTCTCCAGGCAACTATTGAGTAAACTGCTTTTTTTAATCACTCTTTAAAAAAAAACAAAAACACTTTGCTTCCCCTCAGGGCAGCAACAGAATCTATTTTCAGGGGTTCAGGGGTGTGGAACCTGAGCCTTAAGGCTCCATGTGGCCTTCCTTAAGTGTGGCCTTTTGACTGAATCCAAATTTTACAGGACAAATCCTTTTATTTTCACGAATACATTTTTGTTTGTCTTTCATATTTTCATTTTTAAGTGAGCGTGTTTGAAATACCAAAGAATAAAATAAGTTTCAATGAAATAATCCTCCCAGATTGACCAGCACCATTACAACTTTAGTAAGCTATAAGGGCGACATTTATTTTATTTTATTTTTGAGACAAGAATCCCACACTCTGTAGCCCCGGTAGAGTGCAGTGGCATCATCATAGCTCACTGCAACCTCGAACTCCCGGGCTCAGACTCCAGAGTGAGCGAGCCTCCTGCCTCAGCCTCCTGAGTAGCTGGGACTACAGGCACGCGCCACCACCACACCTGGCTAATTTTTTCTATTTTTGGGTAGAGATGGGGGTCTTGCTCAGGCTGGTCTCGAACTCCTGGACTTCAAGCAATCCTCCCACCTCGGCCTCCCAGAGTGCGAGGAATACAGGTGTGAGTTACCACGCCGGCCATCAGGGCTAAACTGAGGGCTGCTACGCTCATGATTTTTAGTTCTATCTAACTTCCCCTGCCTGATCAGCACCACTACTACAAGAGGCTGGTAGGTGGAAGTTTACGGGGGTCAAGTACGCCAGTCTGTTATCAGCTTTTGACAACGGTGTACCACTGTGTTTCTGTTTGAAGATGCATTTGTGAATGGTTGCACCGCTAGACAGTATTTTTTAATTCTGTCTGCTGAATAGCCCATCATGTCAAAGAAGACCAAAAGCACACTGCAGGAAGACAATAGATTTTTTTTTTTTTTTTTTTGAGACAGAGTCTCACTTTGTTGCCCAGCTAGATGTACGTGCGTGGCATCACCTCGCTCACAGCAACTCCCAAACTCTGGGCCTTCGACAATCCTTCCTGCCTCAGCCTCCCGAGTAGGCCTCGGACTCAGCCATGCGCCCACTCGGCCCGCGCTCATTTTTTTCTATATGATGATTATTGCAATTAATTTATTTCATTTATAGTAGAGGACCGGGGTTCTCGCCCTCGCTCGGGCTGGTTTTCAAACTCCTACCTCAAGCATCCTCTACCCCCTCGCCTCCCAGAGGTGCAGATGACAGGCCGTGACCACCGAGGCCCGGCTGCCGAACAACTAGATTTTTTAAATAGAGGATGGTATCGCCATCTTCTTCTTCTCTCTGCTAACGATACAGATATTTCTTGCTCTGTGATACTGCAAGGGCAACATTGAAGAAATTCAATGCTCATCAGCCTTACAACCTCATAAGGACCACAAATATTTAGAGGGAGAGGTGTGAAGGTTTGTATTGCAGAAATTAAAAGATGAAAGGCAAAACAAAGACAATTCTTTTAAGCGCCAATAAGACCTGGAAACAATGCCACTGAAGCAACCTACAAAGTAGCTTACATACTCTGGGGCGTGGAGGGAAGGGAAGCCACTCAGTGGCGCAGAAATTGTGAAAGAATGCATTGTGGAAGCCGTGGGGTGCTTACACACCCCCAATAATGTTTCAAAGCACAAACAACTGCCTCTTTCAAGGAGAACCATAAATGAGCAGCAACATGAATTAGCCTTCAATGTGACAGAACAATTCCGTGCAATACTTCAAAAGGAGAAAAAAATATATATCATCCAATCGCTTTGGATGAACCAACTGATAACCACTGACTCGGTGCAGGTTTTACACTTCATTCGGGTCACTACGGAAGACTTTCTTTGTTTTACAAAGACTTTTACTCGCTTTGGGCACTCTTACGAACAGAACACAGGGGGGATAAGGTATCTCCAACAGCTTCCAAGGTAAATGTAGTGAAGTGGGACTGAATTTGGTGAATTTAGTGACCGTGTGTACAGACGGTGCACCTTCCGAGACAGGAAAACATGAAGGGTTTATTGCACAAAGGAAATGTTAACAGATCCAGATGGTCTCATTTCTTTTCATCGTATCTTGCAATCAATCAGCAAACCCTCCGTGCTAAAGCTATTTTAAGTGACACTTTGCAACAAGTTATAAGTGTTGTTAACTATATTTGTGCAAATGCAACACAGCATCCTTAGTTTCATAGCATGCTCAAGTTGAAGGACGAGGTATTTGGTGTGGATTTGCCGTGTCATTCTATAATGCACTGGCTACCACAGGGACAGGTATTAGCCAAAACTTTATCACTTGGAGAAGAGACAGTTAAATTGTATGAAGAACAGAATAGGCAACGTGAATTGTTGAAAGAAGATTCCTATAGGAATGCAGCATTTCTGTGTGATACCATGTCAAATCAAAACGACTTGAATATTTTTTTGCAAGGTAAAACTAAGTCTATATACGGTATGTGGCAAAAAAATAAAAATAAAAAAATCCAAGCATTTAAAAAAAAAAGCTATCTTTTTTCAAAACACTTCTTCAGGCCAGGCTCGGTGGCTCACGCCTGTCATCCTAGCACTCTGGGAGGCCGAGGCGGGCAGATTGCTCCAGGTCAGGAGTTCAAAACCAGCCTGAGCAAGAGCGAGACCCTGTCTCTACTGTAAATAGAAAGAAATTAATTGGCCAAAAAATACATATAGAAAAAATATAGCCGGGCATGGTGGCACATGCCTGTAGTCCCAGCTACTCGGGAGGCTGAGGCAGGAGGATCATTTGAGCCCAGGAGTTTGAGGTTGCTGTGAGCTAGGCTGATGCCATGGCAACGGAGTGAGACTCCATCTGGGGGGGGGGGAAATCCAGCCCTTGGCTTCGGGACTTTGGGGTTTACCAAGGAAAGCAAATTCCCCATACATACCCCCACAAATTCATTACAGTGAAACACGGCAACTTTCCTTAAAAAGGTGTGCACAAAGAAGAGAAGGATTAATGGGCTTATAGGAATCAGGGCGTGTGCCACAGATGTGAGCTCTGTCTCCAAAGGATTTTCCCTGGCGAGGTGGAGAAGGGGCGTTCCAGGGGGTCCCTACCCCAACAGCCATTCTCCCCTTTCTCCTGGGAGGAACAGAACTTAGACTATTATCTGGGTGTCACTGCTGCCTAGGCAAAAAGACCCTTCTCCAAGTGTCTCCCCTAAAACCAGGAGTGCCCATGCGACTGAATTTCTGGGCAATAAAACAGAAGCAGGGGCCGGGCGCGGTGGCTCACACCTGTCATCCCAGCACTCTGGGAGGCCGAGGCAGGCAGATCGTTTGAGCTCAGGAGTTCGAGACCAGCCTGAGCAAGAGCGGGACCCCGTGTCTCTACTAAAGATAGGAAGAAATTAATTGGCCAACTAAAATATATACAGAAAAAATTAGCCGGGCATGGTGGTGCATGCCTGTAGTCCCAGCTACTTGGGAGGAGGCTGAGGCAGGAGGATCGCTTGAGCCCAGGAGTCTGAGGTTGCTGTGAGCTAGGCTGACACCACGGCACTCACTCTAGCCAGGGCAACAAAGCGAGACTCTGTCTCAAAACAACAACAACAAAAACAGAAGCAGGTACTTCAGGAAGAATTTCCCCAGAGGCATCTCCCGAGGGAAGAACGCACTCCTCACTTCCCATCCTGCCCCCTGGAAACGGGCCGGGCGTGACTCTCTGGCAGCCAAGGCGGCCCAGGAGGAAGTTTCGGGATGGGGTGTCTGGGAAGAGGGGGTCCAACCTCTGTCACTGACCTCCGGGGTTTACAACGTATGGGACTCCCAAGTGGCGCCTGACTTTATTAGTTTATATTATTATTTATCATATTAGTCTATATTAGTTTATAAAGCCCCCTGTTGTAGGGGCATCTGGGGCACGCTCTCAAATCGGGGCACATGCGTGTGTCACCACCCAAAGTCTCACACGCAACTGCTCTCTACTCACCCAGTGAAAAGCAACCGGGTTTCCTGCAGCCTCCTCTTCCTCCTCAGTGTGGAGTGCAAGCCCCCACTTTGTCCAATAATTTTTTTTTTTTTGAGATAGAGTCTCATCCTATTGCCCGGGCTAGAGTGAGTGCCGTGGCGTCAGCCTAGCTCACAGCAACCTCCAACTCCTGGGCTCAAGCGATCCTCCTGCCTCGGCCTCCTCCTGAGTAGCTGGGACGACAGGCATGCACCACCACCACGCCCAGCTAATTTATTCTATATATGTTTAGTTGGCCAATTCATTTCTTTCTATTTTTAGTTAGAGACACGGGGTCTCGCTCTCGCTCAGGCCGGTCTCGAACTCCCGACCTTGAGCTTGATCTGCCCGCCTCGGCCTCGCCAGTGTCCAAGAATTTTAACCCAGACTCCAGGCTCCGATATAAACCCTGAAGTCCTCTCTGCGGTTTCTCCCTAGAATAAATAGTTCTTCATTTCCCTGCGCCTCAGTTATAAAATGCACAGAAGATCACCATGAGAACTCGACGCTGAGTGGCCTGCAAGAATATTCCAGAACTTCTGACTCAGCTGCCTTCCCTGCCCACCTCCATGTATGTTCAACACACCTAGAGAGCTGTGAGAGTCTTCCAACCCTGCCTTCCTGCAAAGCACAATCATAACAGAAGCCTGTGCTGCGTTGCAAACTCATGCCCTTTTCTCCATAAATCAGCCCCAATCTAATCCTCCTGCTTAGACCCTGCAATGGTGATTTCTTAAGTATTGCTTTCCCTAGGGATCCTTGTCTGTCTAAAGAGTATCTTTATCTTAAGCCCCCACTCTTCATCTTCATACTATGTATCCCAAATTGCAACTATGTATCTATTACTTAATGCCTTTCTCCCCTCAGGCAACATTGTACCTTTCATGAGGGCAGGAACTATGTTTATTTTGTGCATTGCCTGACCCCGGTTCCTAACACTCTGCCTTGCTCATTCTCCAAGCTCAGTAAACACTTCTCAGGAAAGGAATTTTGCAAGCACATGTTTCACACATTAACACTTATTTTTTATTTTTTTAGCCTCTGTTCATACTGAAGCAAACTTACCAATAAGGGATAGCCAAGCTTCCCGAATAACAATTTTCATATTTTGAACTATTTGACTGAACTTATCCCAGCCTCCATTCCATTCCCATTAGAATAAACCGTTCAATTAAAATAAAATAATGGGCCAGGCGCGGTGGCTCCCGCCTGTCATCCTAGCACTCTGGGAGGCCGAGGCGGGCGGATTGCTCCAGGTCAGGAGTTTGAGACCAGCCTGAGCGAGAGCGAGACCCCCGTATCTACTAAAAAAAAAAAATAGAAAGAAATTAGCTGGCCAACTAAAAAATATATAGAAAAAATTAGCCGGGCATGGTGGCGCATGCCTGTAGTCCCAGCTACTCTGGAGGCTGAGGCAGGAGGATCGCTTGAGCCCAGGAGTTGGAGGTTGCTGTGAGCGAGGCTGACACCACAGCACTCACTCTAGTATGAGCAACAGAGCGAGACTCTGTCTCAAAAAAAACAAATAAATAAGGCAGAGGATTTTTTTTTCCTAATGGTGCTGGGTCATGGAGATGAGAAAGCCACAAGCTTTTCTGCTCCTGACCTTTATTTTAAAAAGCAAGGGCAGGTGTATTCTTACATGGCCTCCTAATGGGCTATTTAGGGATGAACGGGGAGGGCCGTCCCTAACTTCTGAAGTTGACCCGGGTCCAGGAGGCCGAGCTGCACCCTGCAATATCCGCACTGGCGTGACTCACGCGGGCAGAATGCAGGGGGAGAGATCTTTTAAAAATGTACAATAATAAGTTCTTATAATATTCCCTCATTTGTTCCTAAGGATGTGTGTGTGTGTGTGTGTGTTTACACATTTGAGGCAAATGAAAGGTACCAGATATGACTTATTTTGGGGGAAGTGTAGGGTGGGGAGAAGGAAGATTTCAGTGCAGTTAGAATGAGGAAGAAAGGCATAATAACTTTGTTTTTAAGTGACTGAGAATATAAAATAGCCTAAGCTAGAGGGTTAATAGATAATACAGGGAAAAAATAGTTCTTTAAAAAAATAAAGAACAGAACATTGGAAAGACCTCTGTCTGGACATGAGATGTTATATTTCAAGGAGGGAATGATCATCGGGCATTCAGTCTGCTGTGGTAAAAATCCATGTTTGCAATATTTTTTTTTTTTTTTTGAGACAGAGTCTCGCTTTGTCGCCCAGGCTAGAGTGAGCCCGTGGCGTCAGCCTAGCTCACAGCAACCCTCCACTCTGGGCTCAAGCGATCCTCCTGCCTCAGCATCTCCGACGTCAGCTGGGACTACAGCTAGTGGCCACCACGCGCCGGCAATTTTTCTAATTGCTATTCTTTCAGTTGGGCAATTAATTTGCTTTCTAGTTTATACATAGAAAAAGAAAGAAGAGTCTCAAACTCTTCGCTTAGGAAAACTAAACCTAAGAAGAACACACAGAGAACACTCAGAAAACACAAAGATCCTCCACACACAAAACAAATCAGGACACACAATCCAAAACCAGAGAAACATGGAACAAAAAGGGACAATAAGAGACACAAAAATCCACCGAGCCAAAAAAGGCCTAGAAAAAAGATAAAAAAGATAAAATAAACCTGGGAGGGCTCCGTGTTTCCAGCGA
>NW_017968525.1:431108-445609 GCF_000165445.2 Microcebus murinus
CCACCCACCCAAATGATATGACACCAAAAAACCACTGGGGATCCACTGATTCACTGCACCCAGCTGGAATCACCTTGGAACCCACAGGGAATCCCGGAATACTGAATGGAACCCACTGATCCACTGAACCACTGGAAACCCACAGGTTGGCCGACTGATGGGCGAAGAGGGTCTGGAGGTAGCAGGGGACTCGTGGGTGCCTCGACACACGAACTCTCTGTTCCTCGTTGTTCAGTGCAGAGTTTGGTCTTTGTGTGATATCTGCTGCTAGGGCATGGTGGGTGGAACCAAAAAGCAGGGCCTGCAATTCGCCACTTACCAGCAGCTCCGCGGCTCAGACAGCCTTCTGTCTACTTACTCTGAAGACATTACGAGTGGCCACTTGTAGGCGTGCCACACTCATTTGCTCTGTGACAAAGGAGCATTGGTCATTTTCGATACGATGTGGCTCTTTCAAGTGTAATAAAGTCCATCTTGCTCCTTGACGGGAAAATTCGGCAAAATGCATGAAGAACACGATCCTGAAGAGAAACGCCGTCAATTCAGAGATCATTACTTCTCTGTCTCAAAAAAAAAAAAAAAATTGGTATTAACTGATCAACGTTTACGTGCACATATAGCAGTAACATTCATCGGGTGTCGGGCAGATGGGAAGGGGACAGAGGGGACGGGTATATTTATTTACACCTAATGGGTGTGGTGTGCACCATCTGGGGGATGGACATGCGTGAACCTTAACTCAGGTTGAGCAAAGGCTCCCGTCGAGAAGCGGGAAAGAACACGAGCAGCCCTCCTCGTCTGCCCCGTCGTGACAGCTGCTGTCCCAGAGGTGACCGGAAAGGTGCGGGCAGCCCCACCAACAAGGTCGGCTCCCCCCGTCCGGTCCCGGCCACCCTGTGCGTGCTGCAAACTGAGGCTTTGAGGGGAAAATAACACATGCCCTGAAAGTGAGCCCTGGGGTGTCTTCTTGGGGAAAGATAAATAGAAGACTCTTTGTCTTATTTTCGGGAAAACACGGTACTATCCACTACACCTTCCTGCAACCTGGCCAACCGATGCCAGCGGATGTCTACTGCAGCCCACTGGATGAAATGATGAGGATGTTTGCGATTAAGCAGCCGAGACTGGTCAACAGAGACAGGACACTCCTCCTGCAAGACAACGCTCGACCCGACGGCGCACAAACAACGCAGCTCACGCTACGGAGGCTGGACTTGGAAACTCCCCGTCACCCAGACCTCCCACCAACTGACTCCCCCTTCTTCCAGGCTCTGGACCCCTTCATGCCAGGAGAAATATTCAATTCTCAGCCAGCTGTGCAGAACGCCTCTTGGGATTCCATCGCCACTGGCTCTGCAGGCTTCTTTGCCCGCGTTGGCCGTGAACGAGTCGCCGTCAGTAGCCGAAAACCGCGTGCCGACGTTAGGCCCACGCTTTGATTCACGGTACTTGCCTGTTTGAGATCTGATAAACTGCACATTTGATGGGGACTCGGACATTCCGTATGCAATGACCCAACACACCCTAATTGATTAACATTCTGAGGTGCCCCCCACCCGTTCCCCGGGCCCTTGGAAGAGCCCAATCAAGGGAGGGACGCAACAGCTCAAGCTTTCCCTGAGCTTTCCTCCTCAATTCACCTCTCGGATAAAGACAGACACGAGGCCGGTGCGCTGTGGCTCACCCTGTCATCACCTCCACTCTGGGAGTCGAGGCGGGGCGATGGCTCAAGGTCAGGAGTTCTGAATCCAGCCTGAGCAAGAGCAGACCCACTCCTCTACTATAAATAGAAAGAAATAATGGCCAACTAATAGATATAGAGAAAAAATTAGCCGGGCATGGTGGCACATCCCTGTATCCCAGCTACTGGGGAAGGCTGAGGCAGGAGGATCCCTTGAGCCCAGGGAGTTTGAGGGTCTGTGAGCTAGGCGAGCCACGGCAACTCACTCAAGCCGGGGCAACCAGAGCGAACTCTGTCTTAAAAAATAAAAAAGAAGACAGACACCGATGCATCATTCCTCCAGTCATTCACCTCAGGGAGAGCACAGGTTCCCAGAGTGCGCTCATTCCTGCACGTTAATTGTAAGTGCCTGCAATATCAGGCAAAATATTATTAAGCTAATATACATTTTCGGCTGGGCGTGGCTGCTCACGCCCTGTATCCTAAATCTGGGGAGGCCGAGGCCGGGAGGGGATCGTTTGAGGTCAGACTTCGAGACCAGCCTGAGAACTGTGGCACCACCTGTCCTACTAACAACAAAATAAAATAGAAAACATCGACCTTGCGGCGCAATAAACATTAAACTCCAAAATACCCGGGCATGGCGCGCATGCTGTATCACACTACTTTTTTCACACAGGCTCAGCAGAGGTGTGACGCCAAATAGGTCTGCGTCTGGGCTGGACGACGCAGCGCGACGCGATCCCCTAAAATCCAAAAAACAAAACACAAACTGATCCATTTACATTATCCAAAGAAAACCACCATGGCAACAAGTTTATGCGATTATCCCTTTTTTACAGTAAGCAAAAATCAAAACAATGATCTCCTGCATGTCATGGATTACTTAGTAAAGAATATACATCTTTCTGCTGGAGACTGCTAAAGCTTATTAATGATTTTTTTTCAGATTTCAGCAATTAGAAATGCCTACACTTTCTCATTGTTGATACTCACGCTTTAACCTATTTAAAGTATCGCCAAAGTATCGTGTATGATCCTGTTATCATCTAAAGTTGAAGCACTTTTAGGAGGGAAAAACCAAGCACACATGGGGAGGGCTGTAGAAGAATGCAGCCCCGCAATTTCCCTGCCAAGCCTGTTTCCTATTCAGGCAGGACGGCTGCTTCCTCCGTTCCCATGGAAACCGCAGCCTTGCTGAAGTTCAAATTAATTCCTTACTGCCATCTGCCTGTGGAGCTGCTGGGCTGTCTCTAGCTGAAGGCATGCAGAGGACAAAGAAGTTTGCTTAGTAGGAACTCTCAGGGGCTGCTTCCTTAGGGGGTCCAGATTGAAAACAGACCGGGCTGAACCCTAAGAAGGATGAACGGGTTACAATGTGCTGTGGGAACTCTTTTAAAAAAATGCACCGATGTCTAGTGCAAGTTGCCTAGATGAGACATGACAAAACAGTTGGCGTTGCGGCGGGCAGAATTTGTGCCACGTTTCATTGTCCTCTAAACTCTAAAACTGGCCGAATTTCTATTGCTTTCTTGAAAATGTTAATGAGATCTCCAACCAAAGGTCAGGAGCTGGTGACCCAGGAATCAGTTCTAGCCTGCAGACATGGGCTTTTTGGCCGGCACAGTGTTCTTCTTTGTTTTGTTTTTTGTTTTTTGAGACAGTCTCACTCTGTTCCCCGGGCTAGAGTGCCGTGGCATCAGCCTAGTTCACAGCAACCTCAGACTCCTGGGCTCCAGCGATCCTCCTGCCTCAGCCTCCCCGGTAGCTGGGACTACAGGCATGCGTCACCGTGCCCGGCTCATTTTATATATATATATATTTAGTTGGCCAATTAATTTCTTTCTATTTTTAGTAGAGACAGTATTCTCGCTCTTGCTCAGGCTGGTTTCGAACTCCTGACCTTCAGCAAACCTCCAGCCTCAGCCTCCCAGAGTGTTAGGATGACAGGCGTGAGCCACTGCGCCTGGCCTAAATTCTTGTAGCTATACACTTATACTTGCATGGAAAAAGCCTGTGACGATATGCACCAATGCACGAACAATAACAGTCTTTGGTTGACATGATTATTGAAATCACCGAAATTCCGTGTCCGTTTGAATTCTTCCTATTTTCTAAGGATCTCACAATGGGCATGGATTGCTTGTGTTACTGTTTTCTTCGTTTCATTTAAAAAGTAGAAAGTAGTTGAGAACGGCTGAAACGTACCACGACCGTGGATGATTGACAAGGCTCGCAAACAGACGGACACCTCGGACTCAAACCACAAGCTCAAAGACTGACGCTTGGCCTGCTCACACCTCCCGGGCATTCTTTCCAACATTCCAGGAAATAACGTAGCCATAAAAATAACTGAACCATTTCTCTCAGCAGGCATCAGGAGACCTTGAGAATCAATGTGAGAGCCAGTACCTTAACATTTTCATTTCTCGTGCAAATGGCTTGAGTACAGGTAATTCATGTCCCTTTGCCTGTGTTGCCTAGGCAACAAAATACAGAGTGGCATTTCTTTAAATGAGGATTACCTGATCTCCATCCACACGCTGCGGTTATTGTCTGTACCGCTGGTCCTCCTGTTTCTCTACCCCACGTGGTTGAGATTTCCAAAACACAACGTGTTCCCTTTCTGGTCCTCCTTCCCCGGAAAGGAGAGACTTGAGGCTTGAAAGCTCCTCCCGGTGATTCTAGAGGGTCTCCACCATGGCCGGGCGCAGTGGCTCACGCCTGTCATCCTGGCACTCTGGGAGGCCGAGGCGGGAGGATTGCTCGAGGTCAAGAGTTCGAGACCAGCCTGAGCAAGAGCGAGACCCCGTCTCTACTAAAAATAGAAAGAAATTAATTGGCCAACTAACAATATATAGAGACAAAAAGAGCTGGGCATGGTGGCACATTCCTGTAGTCCCAGCTACTCGGGAGGCTGAGGCAGGAGGATCGCTTGAGCCCAGGAGTTGGAGGTTGCTATGAGCTAGGCTGATGCCACGGCACTCGCTCTAACCCGGGCAACAGAGTGAGACTCTGTCTAAATCAATCAATCAATCAATAAATAAAGTGTCTCCACCAGATACTCCCAGCCTGATCCACACTCTTCTGCTGTAAAGAAGCACACAGCACCTCATCACATCCTTTTTCTCGGTTTAACATTTGTATTCGTTTCCCAAAATTGCTGCAACAGATCACCACAAACTTGGGGGCTTAAAACAACAAAAATGTATTCATTCTCTCACAAGGACACCCCAGTCATTGGATTTAGGGCGAGCCCTAAATCGAGGACGTTCTCATCTCATGATCTGTAACTCAATTATATTATCCGCCAAGAACCTACCGTGTTTCCCCGAAAATAAGACAGGGTCTCATTTTTGTTCTTCCTCAAGAAGACACCCTAGGGCTCATTTTCAGGGGAATGTGTGATTTTCACGTCAAAGCCTCAGCTGGCAGCACGCACAGGATGGCCGGGACCGGACAGGGGGAGCCGACCTTGTTGGTGGGGCTGCCCGCACCTTTCCGGTCACCTCTGGGACAGCAGCTGTCACGATGGGGCAGATGAGAAGGGCTGCTCGTGTTCTTTCCCGCTCCGAGACGACACGCACGGGTTGTGCAGATGCGCTGCGCAGCCATGCCCGTCACTAGGGCTGATTTTCGGGGTAGGGCTTCTATGGTGCAAATGCTTAGACATCCTGCCGGGGCTTATTTTATGGGTAGGGCTTATTTTCGGGGAAACACAGAATTTCCCGATAAGGTCACGCTCGCAGGTTCTAGGAGCTAGCACTGGACACAGCTTTTTGGAGAACACAATTCAACCCACCGTAACGTCATACATATATATGATTGTCTTCTTAGGTAAGAAGCTAATTACAATCGTAGCTAACACGTATCAGAGCCTTATTCGGGCAACACGCTAAGCATTTTGCAAGCATTATTTCAAGGCACGCTCCACCCACCCCGTGCACCTCTCCTCAGCTACCCAAATCCCCAGTTTCCATCACTGTGCCTTCTGGCGAAGAGAATAGCATTTCAGAGTTTCTGCCCCTGATGAATAAAGCAGCAGGTTGCACAGTCAGGAAGAATCCCCAATCCCAGACGATCTCTGGCGGGACCTGTTTGGTCACTTTCCGGAGCTGTACTGCAGAGAGTCACCCCTGGTAATTCCAACTTTGGGATCTGAGAAACGCAAAACCTGACACCAGGCTCTTTTTTAAAAAAGACGATCTCTCTAGCAAATTCCCTTGAGCAAAAAAAAAAAAAAAGAAAGCAAAGAAAAATTAGAAAAGTCCTATCACCGCTTTTGGCTAATGTGAGGCTCAGCTGTGCGGTTATCTGTGGCTGTTGGCTACAGTCGAGGCTCGTAACCGAAGTTGTTCAAAGAGGCGCTCCGTCTGGCAGAGGAGACAGCAAGAAGGGGCAGAGGAGGCCAGAAAGAACAGCAGGGCCTGTCTCCCCAGGGGTACAGGAAGGGGGCGTGTATCTCCTACAAGGACACTCAGGATACAATGGGTGAGTTTGTCAATAGAATCCCAGTAATAAATGCAACAGTTTCTCACCAGACTCCCCACTATGGCCAAGCAATGCACTGGACTTTACTATGTTTCTTTCTTTTTTTTTTTTGAGACAGAGTCTCACTCTGTTGCCCAGGCTAGAGTGCGTGGCCGTGGCGTCAGCCTCCGCTCACAGCAACCTCAAATCCTGGGCTCAAGCGATCCTCCTCCCTCAGCTCCCGAGTAGCTGGGACTACAGGCATGCGCCACCATGCCCGGCTAATTTTTCTCTATATATGTTGGCCAATAATTTTTTTATTTATAGTAGAGCGGGTCTCGGTCTTGCTCAGGTCAGTTTCGAACTCCTGACCTCGAGCAATCACCCGCCTCGGCCTCCCAGAGTGCTAGGATTATAGGCGTGAGCCACCACGCCTGGCCTGTTTAATTTTTTTTTTACAAGTCTCCTGTGACTATAACCATCTCTGTTTCTCTTTGCTTATTTTATTTGCCTTTGCCCTCATTCTCTCCTACTCCGAAATGACATTCTTCAATGCTAAAAAGCAATACGGTAGGCTGTGGTGATGGACTCACATCCTAATAGCTTCCTGATCAAAAAAGGAAAAGAGGCTGGGCGTGCGGTGGCTCACGCCTGTCATCCTAGCACTCTGGGAGGCCGAGGCGGGCGGATCCTTTGAGTTTAGGAGTTCAAGACCAGCCTGAGCAAGAGTGAGGCCCCCGTCTCTACTGAAAAAAAATAGAAAGAAATTAGCTGGACAACTAATATATATATAATTATATAAAATATAAAAAATTATATAAAATATTAAAAAATTTATATATAAAATTAGCCGGGCATGGTGGCGCATGCCTGTAGTCCCAGCTACTCGGGAGGCTGAGGCAGGAGGATCGCTTGAGCCCAGGAGTCTGAGGTTGCTGTGAGCCAGGCTGACGCCACGGCACTCACTCTAGCCTGGGCAACACAGTGACTCGTCTCAAAAAAAAAGAATTATTTATTTCTAGCCCCTGATTGAAAAATTCCAAGAAAGATCTAAAATTGGGTCACAGGAAGCCGGTGGGGCAGGGAATAGTAGTGATTGGCCCAATTTGGGTCAAGTGTTCAAAGAAATGAGGTCTGTTATAGAATTTAAAGGTGCTGGGCCTTACTAAGAACACAAAGGAAATCCAATTTTCTAACTCATTTATTTATAACCTCTTTCCCCCAGGGCCCAGTCTATCCATAAACTTTGTTAAAAGTTGAAACTCCTATCCATGTTATATAGAGAAAATGTGAGTAGCAAACAGCTCTTATATTACGCGACACATTAGGAGCAGTGACTTTTTTAAAACATGATTTCTTTTTATTAAATGAACGATTAGTAAAAGATTAACGTGCTTTTTTATATAAAGGAATCCTGGTAGGTTTTCCTGAGATTGATCGCAAAGGTTTTTTTGTTCCTAAAATTTTTGTTGAGTAAAATAGAAATTTTTATTGCCTAAGGATCTTGGTATGAAAGAGAACAATAAACCGTTTAACCTCTGTTTAACCTTTCCTAGCGTGTTTATTTAGACAGCCTGTCGATGTTGACACGATTCACCCAAGAATGTAACCCAGGTTACGTATAGTTAGATATAATTTATTTACAGATCCGTAGAACTTTGGTTGCCTCTATGACAGACTTTAAGAAAAATAAACTGAACGGGCAACAGCTTTCATCAGATAGTGTCAACATACAAAAGTAATAACAAAACTGAGACAATTCCAACCCTTAACAACTTTGTTTCCCCAACTCAAGGATTTGACCAACAGTCAAACAAGGAGATATTTATTAGAGCCCAGATACGGATAACGTAAGCCCACTAAACCTTTACATCAAAATCTCACCCATTTCTCCAACTTTAATATCAATAATCCCATCAAAATCAAAATAAAACCCACCGAAACCTTATTTTCTTTTGCAAAAACTACAATCTTGCAACAGCGTTGGCGGAATGAAAATTCAAGAACGATTTACCTTTCCCAGCACATGGGCTGCAAAAAGCTCAAATACCGGGCCGGGCACTGTGGCTCACACCTGTCATCCCAGCACTCTGGGAGGCCGAGGCAGGAGGATCGCTCAAGGTCAGGCGTTAGAAACCAGCCTGAGCAAGAGCGACACCCCCATCTCTACTAAAAATAGAAAGAAGTTAATTGGCCAACTAAAAATATATAGAGAAAAAATGAGCCGGGCGTGGTGGTGCAATGCCTGTAGTCCCAGCTACTCGGGAGGCTGAGGAAGGAGGATCGCTTGAGCCCAGGAGTGTGAGCGAGGCTGATGCTACCTCGGCACTCACTCTAGCCTGGGCAACAGGGTGAGGCTCTGTCTCAAGAAAAAAAAAAAAAAAAAAAAAAGCTCAAATACCCTGACTTTTTCAAAGTACAGGGGCTAAATCCCACAGTCCTTGGAACTTGGGGGGAAACACTTAAAATCGTAAGCCCAGGGGGACATGAACTATGTCTAGCATTTCCCCATCACGGATCTCAGACATTCAGCTAAGGGTTATTTCAGAGACGGCCAGGTCTGTTTCTGGCTTAATCCTAAACCAAACGCCTTTGGGGCCGCCCACGTAAATAAATGCCAGGGTCCTCCACAGCACCATGACGTCCCTCTTTCTTGTCCCCTTCTCCCCACGGATGCTCTCCTCTGCTTTGCAGGCAGCCTTTCTGCCCAGGGGGAACCCCTGTGTGTACCGGTCCCAAAAGCCGGGGTGAAGTTTCCCCACGACCAAGCTAGCCCGCTCCCCTGCAGCCCCTGGGAGGGAGGACAGTCGAGTCCGACAGTTGAAACATAACAGGAAAGCAGCTCCTCTCGGTTCCTGCAGCAGGAAACAGCTCCCAGCGCCAAGACCAACTCCGCCGCCAAGACCCCAGTCATCCGGAGTTTGACATTCTCTGTTTAATGCCACTGCTACTGAAGAAATAACGCTTTGCAAAAAAAAAAACACACAAAAAACACGCCGCGTCTAACATCCATCCTGTTCGGCACAGAACCTCTATAGCAAACACAGAGACCTTTGTCCCTGCACATGCTGGACAAAGACCTCCAGTTATAATAAACCTCCTCTCATTTGGGACCTGCCAATCAATCCAAAAAAAAAAAAATTAAAAACACAGAAAATAAACGCAAGACTTTTTAGAACGTCGAAAACACAGATCCAGACCAAAGAGCAATCTATTCGGCCCAATGTTTTGTCTCTGAGAGTGGAAACTTAGTAGCGAATGGTTCAAGGAATTTATGTGGTTGCCCGTCACGGTGAGGTAGTGATTGGGCCTCAACTATCTCTAACTGACCTTAACCGCTTAGGGACCGCGCTCACCGGCCGAGACCCCTCGCCCACGGCCGGCACTCGAGGTCCCCACGGTGGTCTGTGCTGTGCATGGATGGCGCGTCCGTCTCGCTCTTGTGTGACGAGGAAAGCTTGGAGGCACCGAGAGCTTGTTTGACTTCACAAGAGGCTTTACTTGCATGTAAATATCAGAACAGGTAACACAGACATGTATGTTCTCATGACGTTATTTTTAAATGTTCCCAGTTTTATTTTGATGCGTGAAAAACTCGAAAAGTCATACCACGGCTGTCGGCTAAAGTTTGACGCCCCGGCCGTGCGCGTTCATCTAACAATTTCCTAGTATACGATTAATACGATTAATTCCACCATTGAAAGGCAGGGTTTTTACCAGACATAGAACGGATTATGTACAATCAATTATATGTAGGATAATGCCCGATTCAAAATGGCAGCAGAGGAAACATTCCTTCACAGTGAACTTGTGATTTGAAATCCTGACTGTTCATTCCTATTTATCATCGTGAAAAAAATAAGTAGAACTTGACCAAAACGATGAATGGGCCAACAAGCAACCCTCAGTGTGCAGTGTCAGCTGTGGCCAGCCTAGATTCTAGACTGCTGCTTTCCGTGGGCGGATCATTTGAGCTCAGGAGTTCAAAACCAACCTGAGCAAGATCGAGGCCCCGTTTCTACTATAAATAGAAATTAATCGACCAACTAATATATATAGAAAAAATGAGCCGGGCATTGGTGGCGTATGCCTGTAGTTCCAGCTACTCGGGTGGAGGCTGAGGCAGGAGGATCGCTTGAGCCCAGGTGTTTGAGGTTGCTGTGAGCTAGGCTGACGCCAAGGCACTCACTCTAGCCTGGGCAACAAAGTGAGAATCTGTCTCAAAAAAAAAAAAAAATTTTTTTTGACATTAGGCTGGGTGCAGTGGCTCATGCCTGTAATCCTAGCACTCTGGGAGGCCGAGGTGGGCAGATGGCTCAAGGTCAGGAGTTCGAAACCAGCCTGAACAAGAGCGAGACACCGTCTCTATTAAAAATAGAAAGAAATTCATTGGCCAACTAAAAATATATAGAAAAAATTAGCCGGGCATGGTGGCGCATGCCTGTCGTCCCAGCTACTCGGGAGGCTGAGGCAGGAGGATCGCTTGAGCCCAGGAGTTTGAGGTTGCTGTGAGCTAGGCTGACACCACGGCACTCTAGCCAGGGTAACAGAGTGAATCTCTGTCTTAAAAAAAAAAAAAATTTAAACATTAATTTCTACAGGTACACATTGGGAATATAAATGCACAGGGAAAAAAAATTCAGAGACACATTAAACCCCTATGTTTATGCTAATTTTCTTAGCTGTGATCCGTGAGGTGCCTATATGGAAAACATTTTTAGATCCCTATAAAAATAATTTGAGATCACCCGGGAGAAAGGCGAAAGAAAATGAGCACAGGGTTTCAGGCTTGTCTCTTGTCAGCAGAAAAGATTTATTATTCCTTGTAAGGACAAACGATTAAACCACATCCAAGGGGGGCTTCACTTACAGACACAAACCAAAGTGGCCACGGAAAGCCTCAGATATCCAGGTACGAGACAGACGGTGCGGGGCGGGGGAGGCTTTGACGCCATGTGAGGCTGAGGCCAGACCGGGCTTGATGGACAGCACGTGCTGGGGTGTGGCGAGGGGAAGAGCTTGTCTGCAGGACGGCTGTGTTTCACAAACACCGGAGCATTCTAGACTGCTGGGGAGGTATATATATCCTCGCGGTGAAGGAAGGGGGCCGGGAAGAGAGCCGAGTCCCTCCCGCGGGGCACTAGGCTGCCTTGCAGAGGGCCACGGCAGAGAAACGGACCTCCCCCTGCTCACGCTCCGTGAATTCTCTGCAGACCTTGGCCGCATCCTGGAAAAGGAGGAAGGTCGTTAACATCCAGACAACATGGCGAGGCCGGGCGCGGCTGCTCACGCCTGTCATCCCACCCTGCACTCTGGGAGGCCCAGGCGGGAGGATCGCTCTCAAGTTCAGGAGTTCGAGACCAGCCTGAGCCAAGAGCAAGACCCCGTCTCTACTAAATATAGAAAGGAAATTAATTGGCCAACTAAAAATATATAGAGAAAAAATGAGCCGGGCATGGTAGCGCATGCCTGTAGTCCCGGCTACTCGGGAGGCTGAGGCAGGAGGATCGCTTGAACCCAGGAGTCTGAGGTTGCTGTGAGCTAGGCTGACGCCACGGCACTCACTCTAGCCCGGGCAACAGAGTGAGACTCTGTCTCAAAAAAAGCAAACTAAAGGGAATCAAGATTGGCATCTGCATTTTATCTATAAGAGCTTTCAATATATGATTAACGTCCCAGACCTTCCCCTTCCCCAAATCAACTTCCCTAGAGGACTCAGCATTGATTTCTACAGTAAGGGAAGAGAAAACAGATCTTTCTCAACAGACGACGTGCAAAGAGTGACATCTTGCATTCAAGTTTAGGGTACGTAACTTGGGTTAAGTTTATATATTTTCTCACCAGTTTAACAATCATTTAAGGTGACATTCAGAAAACCTATATAACATCTTTAACCATACAGAACCAGCCTCACCAAGGATAAGAACCTAACTACGGAAGATGCTGGTTGAATGTAATTAGAATCTCACTTAATTCTATAGGAGATTTTAATCATAATTAAAAAAAAAAGGTTTTCCTTCCCTGCACCTCAAATCCTACCCACGTGACAGTGTTAGGCTCCTAAGGTGGGGCACGTTTCTCGGTATTAGCATGTTAGGTATGAGTTTGCTCTTTCTACTAGAGCTTTAAAGGCAAATGCTAAGTCTTCCCCACAAAGGAATCGAAGCCCAGAAATTCTGCTGCTGCTCTTACTCTCTTCCACAAGTGAATTCTGACTCTCTCATGAAACACCCCCTGCATCCCGCCTCTCCAGATCTATTCTTCATTCCTGATCATGTTTTTTTTTTCTTTGAGACAGAGTCTCACTCTGTCGCCCCGGCTAGAGTGAGTGCCGTGGCCTCAGCCTCGCTCACAGCAACCTCAAACTCCTGGGCTCAAGAGATCCTCCTGCCTCAGCCTCCTGAGTAGCTGGGACTACAGGCATGCGCCCCCACGCCCAGCTAATTTTTTTCTATATATATTAGTTGGCCAATTAATTTCTTTCTATTTATAGTAGAGACGGGGACTTGCTCTTGCTCAGGCTGGTTTTGAACTCCTGACCTCGAGCGATCCGCCCGCCTCGGCCTCCCAGAGTGCTGGGGTGACAGGGGAGGTTTTAGATTCTTCCAAATGCCACCGCCAGACCCACGAAAGGAAGCCTGGGTATGAAGCGACAGGCTGCAGAGGAGGGTCAAGCGTTCCTCGATATTCACCCCGAGCAATTCTAATCTACAATTATTAGGACGATCGCCGCAAGCTCGGTTCAGCTCCACCAAAAGAGAGGGGCTAGTTGGTGCCCCCTCTCCCCGGGAGGGACCACAGAGCAGCAATCAGGGGCAAGCTCTGACCGGGAGCTTGGGTACAGGAAAAGTAGAGGCAAGAAGGGATTTCACTGCCCTCCACCGACTGCAGATTGCCCCCACCAGGAAAAATCATAAAATTGGACACACTAAACATACAGTATCGTGATCATACACCCATCTAGGCGAGTTTCCAATTGTAAATAAGAAATGGCTGTTTGCTCAATGGCTTTACTCACTATACATCTTAAGAAGATCCAATGGAACAATAAGTAAATGATCTTATTTATATAAATATATTTAATTAAATCCATCACATCTTGATATTTACCCATTTCATTTTTTGGATGCACAATGGCATTAAGTTCTCTCATGACTTCCTAATATCATCATATTTAAATTGTTTACAAGAATGACATAAAGCTAAACCACATTTTGATTCAGTCTATCTATAAATGAGATTCTTTGGTAATATATATTATATATATATACTACTTTTAGATTGGCCAATAATTGTTTCTTTCCTATTTTTAGTAGAGACCGTTGATGTCTGGCTCTTGCCTCCAGAGCGGTCCTTGAACCCTCCCCCTGACCCTTGAGGGCGGTCGGTCCTCTCCCGTCCTGGGGCCTCCCAGAGGCCTAGGAGGCAGCCTGCGTGTTCCCAGCCGGTCCCAGGCCTGGCCTGGTTTGTTTTATGTTATTCGTTACGACCAGAGCTCTTGCACTTCCTGTTGTGCCTCGGTGTCTCTATAGAGTGGGGCCCGGTCGTCAGCCTACGGCCTACCACAGCACCTGCCACAAACCTCTGGGCTCGGAAGAGATCCATCACACTCTGGCCTCAGGCCTGCCCCAAGTAGGCTGGGACTCACACAGGCGGTGGTGCGGCACCAATGCCGGCTAATTTGTTTTTTAATAATATATCATCTTTTTAGTTTGGCCAAGTTAATTTTCTTTCCTAATTTTAGTGAGACGAGGTCTCGCCTCCTTACTCAGGGGGCTGGGGTCTCAAACTCTGACCTCGTAGGGATCGCGGCCCGCGCCTCAGGCCTCCAGAGTGCTAGGATGGACAGGCGTGAGGCCACCATGCACCGGTCCTGTTTCAACACTGGTTTATGACAATCAAGAAAGAGACATCCAGCTTATAGTTTCCCTCCTTTCGTAATTATGGGAAGACTTGGCAAACATTGTTGGCCTCACGATTATGAGAACAGGTTCCCTGCTGCGGGCTTAGCAAGGGGCGAGGCACACAGGAGACCTGATGGTCTGTAACAAGGAAGCCGGGCAGGTCAGTTCCTCTTGCACCTTTGCCTGGTTCTGCGTCCCAGCCCCACAGGGGGTTTTATCTTATCTTATCTTTTTTTATTTATTTATTTATTTTTACAGAGCAGTCTCCTCACTTTGTTGCCCGCTTAGAGTGAGTGCCGTGGCGTCAGCCTCGCTCACGCCAAACCTCCAACCTCCTGGGCTCAAGAGATCCTCCTGCCTCAGCCTCCCTCCGTGTAGCTGGGGGCTACAAGGCATGCGCCCCGACGCCCAGCTAATTTTTTCCGTTATATATTATTTGGCCAATT
>NW_017968525.1:448355-459775 GCF_000165445.2 Microcebus murinus
GGCTGGTCTGGAACTCCTGGCCTGGAGCGTCCTCCGCCTCGGCCTCCCAGAGTGCTGGATGACAGGCGTGAGCCCACGCCGGCCCTCTGTTTAACTGGTTTATGACATCAAGAAAGACATCCAGCTTATAAGTTTCTCTCCTTTCATATTAATGGTGAAGACTTGCAACATTGTTGCCTCACGTTGAGAACAGGTTCCCTGTGGGCTTACAGGGCAGAGGTACTAGAGGATCAGTTGTAGGAGCGGTTGAAAAGAAGAAGTCTGAACAGGCACACCTTCACTGGTTATCAGATTCGTTCTCTTTACTGGGTTGTGACTAAAGCTATTCATTCAGTAGGGTCAGCTGCCTGGGAGGTTGCTCTGGGTTTGATAAGGGGTTAAGCACCCCCTTATGAGAATACCTTCGTTACTGTGGCTTCACAAACAACGATATGGGTAGGGTGGGAAGCAGGTAAGGGATGAGAAATTACCTACTGGGTACAATGCACACTGTTTGGATGATGGTTACACAAAAAGCCCAGACTTCACCGCTATGCAATATATCCATCCATGCGACAAAACTGCACTTGTATCCCCTAAATCTTTCTTTTAAAAAAAAATTTTTTTTAAATTAAAAAAAAAAAATTGACATGCCAAGTGCCATAAAGTCACATAACAATACGAGAAATGAAGCCCAAGAGAATGCAAGAAGCTACAGTGGGTCCCAAAAATGGAGTGAAACATACCAAGCTCATACAGATGGCCGTCCACGTTGTTAAAGAGAATAAAATGAAAGTTCACTTTGTCGTCTACCTGAAGGGAGCCAAGAAAAAAAAATTTTTTTTTTTTAAAACGAGTACAAGATGAACACGTTAAAGACAGATTATCTTGCAATTCAAGTGAAATATGCTTGAACCAACTTGCTTGCACTTTAAAAAAATCATTATAGCTAGTATTTATATATTTCCAACATGCTCACCCCATTAACGTAGAGACACTAAAACCATCAGAACAACTCCAGGAGGGTGCTATTACAGACTTTTTACGGAGGAGGAAATTGAGGCTTAGGGAAGGTAAGTGTCTCTCGCCCCAGGTCAAGATTAGAAGGTGGCAAGAGCCAACTGCAGTTACAAAGGCACTGCCATCTGGGTTTAGCAGTTGATTCGGAGGTTCTCTTCAGATTTATGGGGCATTTAAGCCTTCCAGAAATTGTCCTTGTTGATATATATCTTATTCTCTGTAACAGTCTGTGAGAAGAACATTTGAAATACTCAGTTACTAGGGGAGGTATATGACACCATCAGACTCCTTTGGGTCCATTTTCCTTTGGGTAAAATACCCAGTAACGGGATTGCTGGACCAAATGGCGGTTCTACTTTCAGTTCGAGGTTTCCCCACACAACTTTCCGCAGAGGTTGGGAACTAGTTTTCAGTCCCGCCAGCAGTGTGGGAGTGTTCCTATCTGTCCCCATCCACGCCAGCATTTGTTGTTTGGGGACTTTTTGATAAAGGCCATTCTCACTGGAGTTAAGTGATATCTCACTGTGGTTTCAATTTGCATTTCCCTGACGATTACCGTGTTTCCCTGAAAATAAGACCCACCCATAAAATAGGCCCTAGCAGGATTTCTAAGCATGTGCAATAGAAGCCCTACTCCGAAAATAAGCCCTAGTGATGGGCGTGGCTATGAAAATCGGCCCTAGTGACGGGCGTGGCTATGAAAATCATCCAGTGGAGTGGCGGTGGTATGAAAAAATCACCTGTGGAGGCGTGGCTAATGAAAACAGCCTAGTG
The DNA here is from genome assembly GCF_000165445.2 of Microcebus murinus. Lineage (NCBI taxonomy): Eukaryota > Metazoa > Chordata > Mammalia > Primates > Cheirogaleidae > Microcebus > Microcebus murinus. The sequence goes on from NW_017968525.1 coordinate 450,129, forward strand.
GTGGCGTGGCTATGAAAATCAGCCCTAGTGGTGGCGTGGCTATGAAACAGCCTAGTGACGGGCGTGGCTGCCAGCGCATCTGCACAACCCATGCTGTCGTCTCGGAGCGGGAAAGAACACGAGAACCCTTCTCATCCGCCCCGTGAGAGCTCTAGTGCTCCACAGGAGAGATCGGGCAGTGGTTCTAAAGAAACAGAGTCGCAAGACATAGGATGGATTCGGGTTGAGAGTGAGATGATGTCGAGAAGAAGACGACTTCACTCTATTTGAATCAATGTAGATGGTACCATCTTAAAAAAAAAAAAACACATCCTCTGAGAATAAGCCCTTGGGTGTCTTTTTGAGGAAAAATAAATATAAGACCCTGTCTTATTTTCGGGGAAACACGGTAGAGATGTTGAGCATTTTTTCATACGTTTGTTGGCCATCAGTGTATCTTCTTTTGAAAATTTCCTGCTCATATCTTCTGCCCGCTTTTTAATGGGGTTGTTTGATTTTTTTTTCTTACTGATTTCCCTGAGTTTCATAGCTTCTAGGTATCAGCCCTTTACTGGATATATATAGCATGGGAATATTTCTCCCATGGGCTGAATTTACTGAGATATTTGCACACCGGTTAGAATTTCGAAAAGCCGTTTCACAACAGGTCTAGTCAAACCATTATCTGGGTACAGTTCTCTGCTGTTAGTCCCTGTGGTGGACAACATTGCCGCCTGCGCACATCTCAGTGGAAACACAGCCCAGGGTGCAGCCTGGCTCCGATTTGCATTTGCATTTACCCGACATTGGCCCTCCTGTGCCACAGCGTCATGGGCTGCCTGTATGGCCTGCAAAAAAAAAAAAAAAAAAAAAAAAGAAAGAAAATAATTACACGAAGATCTCAGAGTTATTAAAGCGACACACTCTGGAAGTTGTATCTTCCTACCTCGTTCTTTTCAAAGCATTTTGCTCTGTCTTCCGGAGACATCTTCTCTGTTTCAGAAAGAAACTGTTTCAGGACTGATCCATCCTCTTTAAAAAAAAATACATATATAATGCATGTATAATTACGTAAAATGATACAAATGCGCACATCTATTGCGTGCTAAGCCTTTGCACAGCTAGTCACATAACAACCTGAATCTCACCATGGCCTCCAAGATGAGGACCAGCTGTCCTTCCTCCCTAGCCTATTCTTCCAGCAACTCCTGCTCAGCTACTACATTCGAGCCCTCAGAAGCCTCTCTCCCTTCTCCGGCATGGCAGCTCTTCCTTGCCTCTGCTCTCGTGCACAGCACCCTTTCCCTCCCGCCCAAACCCATCTCTCAATCTCTTATCATTTTTTTTTGTTTTGTGAGACAGAGTCTCACTCCGTTGCCTAGCCTAGCTCACAGCAACCTCAAACTAGGCCGAACAATCCTCTGCCTCAGCTCCCAGCTAATTTTCTATATATTTTTAGTTGCCAGCTAATTTCTATTCTTTTTTTTTAAAGTAGAGACGGGCTCGCTCTTGCTCACTCAGGCTGGTTTTGAACTCCTGAGTTTGAGCGATCTCCCGCCTCGGCCTCCCAGAGTGCTGGGGATGACAGGCGTGAGCCACTCCCTGGCCTTTATCACTTTCTTACAGCCACTAACCCATTTGTAGCAACACATGTGAGACTATTAGTCCATAAAGACAGGGGCTGCCTTGTCTATCGCTGGATCTATAGCGCCTAACAATGTGCAATTAACATCCATCATACATGAGGTACAGTCTCATTCTTATTGACAACAGTTCCCAACCAAGATTTTATTTATATTTTATTTATTTTATTTTTATTTATTTTTTTTTTTTGAGCAGAGTCTCACTTTGTTGTCCAGGCTAGAGTGATGCCGTGGCGTCAGCCTAGCTCACCAGCAACTCAAACTCTGGGGCTCGAGTGCCTTCTGCCTCAGCCTCACAGTAGCTGGGACTAACAGGCATGTGCCACCATGCCCGGCTAATTTTTTATATATATATCAGTTGCCAATTAATTTTCTTTCTATTTATAGTAGAACGGGTCTCGCTCTTGCTCAGGCGGTTTTGACACTCCTGACCTTGAGCAATCCGCCCGCCTCGGCCTCCAAGAGCTAGGATTACGAGGCGTAGCCACAGCGCCCGCTATTTTATTTTTGAGACAGTCTCACTCTGCTGCCGTGGCTAGATGTCGTGGCATCAGCCTGGCTCACAGCAACCTCCAACTCCGGCTCAAGCGACCTCCTGCCTCAGCCTCCCCAGTAGCTGGGACTACAGGCATGCACCACCATGCCGGCTAATTTTTCTATACATTTTAGTTGGCAATTAATTTCTATTTTTAGTAGAGACGGGGGTCTCGCTCTTGCTCAGGCTGGTCTCAAACTCCTGACCTTGAGCGATCCTCCCGCCTCCCAGAGTGCTGGGATCAGGCTGAGAAGCCACCCGGCGCCCACTGCCGTCTATGTTTATAATAAAGTCTGACGGGAACACAGCCACCTCTGCTGGGTAACATCCAACCACATCTACGGCTGCTTTTGTGCTACAGGGCAGAGTCCATTTGGCCCTCAAAGCCTTAAAGATTTACTTTCTGGACTTTTAAGAAAGTTTGCTGGCCGTTGGTCTAAATCACACACAATGGCCGATGGTTCAATGTTATCTGAACATGTTTATTTCATTGCCGTGAAGTATACAGCTCACAACCATGAGAGCTCACACTCGTGTCTCTTATATCCCCCCCCATGGCATCCACCAGAAGTGAGCTAACACCCTTGACTTTGCTCACAGATGTCAGTTCAAGGCTTCCACCTGCTGCTACCTCTCCCAGCAGGAATTTGCACACTGTGAGCAGCTGCTATAAAGCTGCTTCGGTCCTCCTGTTGCGTATGAACCATTAAAGACAACTACCGTGTTTCCCCGAAAATGAGACCTGCCCATAAAACAAGCCCTAGCAGGATTTCTAAGCATTTGCACAATAGAAGCCCTACCCCGAAAATAAGACCCAATGATGGGCGTGGCTGCGCAGCGCATCTGCACAACCCATGCCTGTGGTCGCGGAGCGGGAAAGAACACGAGCAGCCCTTCTATCCGCCCCGTGAGAGCTCTAGTGCTCCACAGAGAGATCGGGGCCAGTGGTGCTAAAGGAAATAGAGTCGCAAGACATTCAGGATGGGATTCGGTTTGGAGACTGAGGATGATGTCCAGAAGAAGGACTGCTTCACTCTATTTGAATAAATGTAGATGGTTGTACCGTACTTAAAAAAAAACACATCCCTGAAAATAAACCTAGGGTGTCTTCTCGAGGAAAAATAAATATAGGACCCTGTCTTAATTTTTGGGGAAACACAGCAGATGTCTCATTGTTGAGGTTCTGGCTTGAGACCATCTCCAATTCTCCTGCATTGTTGGGAGCTACTGAGTAGGCGCGAGTGAGAATTGCCGCGCTGACCAGCCCTCAAGTGTCCTTCCTTCATTTCAGAGCCCCTGAAGCTGTGAGCAAAGGAATCGCATCTGCAAAGGGGCCTTAGAACCCGCTCGTCGCTGAGCCTTCCACTCCACCCGGAGCAGCCAAGCCATGCATCCTGGAAAACGGGTCTCCTCCCCTCAAAAGAGAGAGTAGGAATGCACTCAAGGATCATGCCGGCATAGCCGTATGAGGGATCATGCACCCAAGGATCATATCGTAGTAGCCATGACTCAACAAGGTTTACAAAAAAAATTTTTAAGGCAAAGAATTTGCTGGATAGACAGGCCCGGGGGGTGGGGGGGTCCCTGAACCGAGGAGTGACAGCGAACTCTGCCTTCTGAACCCCAAGTCTCGAGTTCACGCCGGGGATGACCCGCCTCAAAACCCACGCGTACCGAAGTCCAGCTTGTCCCGATTATTGGCCACGGCGTGGATGAGTCCGATCGTACCGCAGGAGTTCCCCAGGGTCTGCTTCATGAAGTACACTTTAGGACTGACTTGCTGTCCCTTCAGTTCTTCTATCTGCTTTTTCCTGAAGTTCTCATGCTGGGAAGGTAGAAGACATTTCTATCCACAGTACATCTCAAAGTGAAAACACAGAGAGCTAAATAGACAGTATAGTACAGGGAGTTCTAGCACCTAGACGGAAACACAAGTGGGATGAGTGAGACTGGGAGCCTGGGTTCTGGGGGCCGGCCAGTGCCCAGAGAAGGGTCTGCCTGTCCCCCCACACCCACGCCAGCCGGCGGGCCTCGGACAGGCTCAGAGACTCCACCCCGGTGCTGCAGTGCAGTGGATTCCTTGGATATCGCCCAAGGCTCTGTCTAGACACCACTGCAACCTTTCAGCGTGGAAAACAGGGTGTCACGAAGCTAGGGAAAAAAAAAACAAAACCAGACCCGTTCATTATTTCCTCCCTTTTAACACTAATGACAACTGTTTCTCACAAAAGCATCCTAATCAAGCTTTGGTCAACTTAGTGCCCAGCACCACCACCGGTCACAGTTTATATTTCACCGTTTTTTTAGAGTTCTGATTTCTATTCTGTCCAGGTATGCTTCTCCTGAAAAACAAAACGGAGCCTCGACTGTTAAAAGGAGCAGGCAAAAGAAATGAACGGTTTTTTCCTCTCTCCCCGCTTTTACATCAGGAAGGAAAAAGACAACCAACGGGTCCCCGGTGTTGGGCCGTGATTTGACAAGAGCAAGAGGTGACCACTGGTTTGTCCAGGCCAGCTGGACAGTTTAATTTGAGGACAGAGTAGCAACTGGGGGAGAAGAACCATGAATGTCGAGAAGAGACGACTTCACTCTATTTGAATCAATGTAGATGGTACCATCTTAAAAAAAAAAAACACATCCTCTGAGAATAAGCCTTGGGTGTCTTTTTGAGGGAAATAAATATAAGACCCTGTCTTATTTTCGGGAACAGCGTAGAGATGTTGAGCATTTTTTTATACGTTTGTTGGCATCAGTGTATCTTTTTGAAATTTCTGCTCATATCTTCTGCCCGCTTTTTAATGGGGTGTTTGATTTTTTCTTCTTACTGATTTCCCTGAGTTTTATATGCTTCTAGGTATCAGCCCTTACTGGATATATATAGCATGGGAATATTTCTCCCATGGCTCGAATTTACTGAGATATTTGCACACCGGTTAGAATTTCGAAAAGCCGTTTCACAACAGGTCTAGTCAAACCATTATCTGGGTACAGTTCTCTGCTGTTAGTCCCTGTGGTGGACAACATTGCCGCCTGCGCACATCTCAGTGGAAACACAGCCCAGGGTGCAGCTGGCTCCGATGTGCATTGCATTTACCCGACATGCCCTCCTGTGCCACAGCGTCATGGGCTGCCTGTATGGCCTGCAAAAAAAAAAAAAAAAAAAAAAAAAAAGAAATAATTAGCACGAAGATCCAGAGTTATTAAAGCGACACACTCTGGAAGTTGTATCTTCCTACCTGTTCTTTCAAAGCATTTTGCTCTGTCTTGCCGAGACATCTTCTCTGTTTCAGAAAGAAACTGTTCAGGACTGATCCATCCTCTTTAAAAAAAAATAATATATATATGCATGTATAATTACTAAAATGATACAAATAGCGCACTATTATTGCGTTAAGCCTTTGCACAGCTAGTCACTAAACAACCTGAATCTCACCATGGCTCCAAGATGAGGACCAGCTGTCCTTCCTCCCTAGCCTATTCTTCCAGCAACTCCTGCTCAGCTACTACATTCGAGCCCTCAGAAAGCCTCTCTCCTTCTCCGGCATGGCCAGCTCTTCCTTGCCTCTGCTCTCGTGCACCAGCACCCTTTCTCCCGCCCAAACCCATCTCTCAATCTCTTATCATTTTTTTTTGTTTTGTGAGACAGTCTCACTCCGTTGCCTAGCCTAGCTCACAGCAACCTCAACTAGGCTCGAACAATCCTCTGCCTCAGCTCCCAGCTAATTTTCTATATATTTTTAGTGCCAGCTAATTTATTCTTTTTTTTTAAAGTAGAGACGGGGCTCGCTCTTCCACCTCAGGCTGGTTTTGAACTCCTGAGTTTGAGCGATCTCCCGCCTCGGCCTCCCAGAGTGCTGGGGGATGACAGGCGTGAGCCACTCCCCTGGCCTCTTATCACTTTCTACACCACTAACCCATTTGTAGCAACACATGTGAGACTATTATGTCCATAAGACAGGGGCTGCCTTGTCTATCGCTGGATCTATAGCGCCTAACAATGTGCAATTAACATCCATCATACATGAGGTACAGTCTCATTCTTATTGACAACAGTTCCAACCAAGATTTTATTTATATTTTATTTATTTTATTTTTATTTATTTTTTTTTTTTGAGACAGAGTCTCACTTTGTGTCCCAGGCTAGAGGAGTGCCGTGGCGTCAGCCTAGCTCACCAGCAACTCAAACTCCTGGGCTCGATGACCTTCTGCCTCAGCTCACCCGAGTAGCTGGGACTAAAGCATGTGCCACCATGCCCGGTAATTTTTTATATATATATCAGTTGGCCAATTAATTTTCTTTCTATTTATAGTAAAGACGGGTCTCGCTCTTGCTCAGGCGGTTTTGACACTCCTGACTTGAGCAATCCGCCCGCTCGGCCTCAAAAGCTGGATTACGAGGCGTGAGCCACAGCGCCAGCTATTTTATTTTTGAGACAGTCTCACTCTGCTGCCGTGGCTAGATGTCGTGGCATCAGCCTGGCTCACAGCAACCTCCAACTCCGGCTCAAGCGATCCTCCTGCCTCAGCCTCCCCAGTAGCTGGGACTACAGGCATGCACCACCATGCCCGGCTAATTTTTCTATACATTTTAGTTGCCAATTAATTTCTATTTTCAGTAGAGACGGGGGGGTCTCGCTCTTGCTCAGGCTGGTCTAAACTCCTGACCTTGAAGATCCCCCGCCTCCCAGAGTGCTGGGATCAGGCGTGAGAAGCCACCGCGCCCACTGCCGTCTATGTTTATAAATAAAGTCTGACGGGAACACAGCCACCTCTGCTTGGTAACATCCAACCACATCTACGGCTGCTTTTGTGCTACAGGGCAGAGTCCATTTGGCCCTCAAAGCCTTAAAGATTTACTTTCTGGACTTTTAAGAAAGTTTGCTGGCCGTTGGTCTAAATCACACACAATGGCCGATGGTTCAATGTTATCTGAACATGTTTATTTCATTGCCGTGAAGTATACAGCTCACAACCATGAGAGCTCACACTCGTGTCTCTTATATCCCCCCCCATGCATCCAGAAGTGACGCTAACACCCTTGACTTTGCTCCACGAGTGTCAGTTCAAGGCTTCCACCTGCTGCTACCTCTCCCAGCAGGAATTTGCACTGTGAGCAGCTGCTATAAAGCTGCTTCGGTCCTCCTGTTGCGTATGAACATTAAAACACTACCGTGTTTCCCGAAAACAAGACCTGCCATAAAACAAGCCCTAACAGGATTTCTAAGCATTTGCACAAAGAGCCCTACCCGAAAATAAGACCCAATGATGGGCGTGGCTGCGCAGCGCATCTGCACACCCGTGCGTGTCGTCGCGGAGCGGGAAAGAACACGAGCAGCCTTCTATCCGCCCGTGAGAGCTCTAGTGCTCCACCAGAGAGATCGGGGCCAGTGGTGCTAAAGGAAATAAGAGTCGCAAGACATTCAGGATGGGATTCGGTTGTGAGACTGAGGATGATGTCCAGAAGAAGATGCTTCACTCTATTTGAATAAATGTAGATGGTTGTACCGTACTAAAAAAAACACATCCCTGAAAATAAGCCCTAGGGTGTCTTCTCGAGGAAAAATAAATGTAAGACCCTGTCTTAATTTTTGGGGAACACGCGCAAGTCCCATTGTTTGAAGGTAAAAAAAATTTTTTTTTAAAAATTTAAAAAATAAAAAATTGACATGCCAAGTGCCATAAAGCCACATAACAATACGAGAAATGAAGCCCAAGAGAATGCAAGAAGCTATAGTGGGTCCCAAAAATGGAGTGAAACATACCAAGCTCATACAGATGGCCGTCCACGTTGTTGAAGAGAATGAAATGAAAGTTCACTTTGTCGTCTACCTGAAGAGAGTCAAGAAAAAAAAATTTTTTTTTTTTGAAAACGAGTACAAGATGAACGCGTTAAAGACAAATTATCTTGCAATTCAAGTGAAATATGCTTGAACCAACTTGCTTGCACTTTAAAAAAATCATTATAGCTAGTATTTATATATTTCCAACATGCTCACCCCATTAACGGAGAGACACTAAAACCATCAGAACAACTCCAGGAGGGTGCTATTACAGACTTTTTACCGAGGAGGAAATTGAGGCTTAGGGAAGGTAAGTGTCTCTCCCCCAGGTCAAGATTAGAAGGCGGCAAGAGCCAACTGCAGTTACAAAGGCACTGCCATCTGGGTTTAGCAGTTGATTCGGAGGTTCTCTTCAGATTTATGGGGCATTTAAGCCTTCTAGAAATTGTCCTTGTTGATATATATCTTATTCTCTGTAACAGTCTGTGAGAAGAACATTTGAAATACTCAGTTACTAGGGGAAGTATATGACACCATCAGACTCCTTTGGGTCTATTTTCCTTTGGGTAAAATACCCAGTAACGGGGTTGCTGGACCAAATGGCAGTTCTACTTTCAGTTCTTCGAGGTTTCCCCACACAACTTCCCGCAGAGGTTGGGAACTAGTTTTCAGTCCCGCCAGCAGTGTGGGAGTGTTCCTATCTGTCCGCATCCACGCCAGTTGTTTGGGGACTTTTTGATAAAGGCCATTCTCACTGGAGATAAGTGATATCTCATTGTGGTTTCAATTTGCATTTCCCTGATGATTACCGTGTTTCCCGAAAATAAGACCCACCCATAAAATAGGCCCTAGCAGGATTTCTAAGCATTTGTGCAATGGAAGCCCTACCCCGAAAATCAGCCCTAGTGATGGGCGTGGCTATGAAAATCAGCCCTAGTGACGGGCGTGGCTGCGCAGCGCATCTGCACAACCCACGTGTGTCGTCAAGGAGCGGGAAAGAACACGAGCAGCCCTTCTCATCCGCCCCGTGAGAGCTCTAGTGCTCCACAGGAGAGATCGGGGCCAGTGGTTCTAAAGGAAATAGAGTCGCAAGACATTCAGGATGGGATTCGGGGTTTGGAGAGTGAGGATGATGTTCCAGAAGTGTTGGTACCACACAAGTCCCGCCTACACAACCCCTCAACTGTACCCAGATAATGGCTAGAACCTGTTGGTGAAAACGGCTTTTCAGAAATCTCTAACCGGTAGCTGAAATATGTCTTCAGTAAATTCAAGACCCATGGGAGAAATTATTCCCATGCTATATAATCCAGCCAGTAAAGGGCTGATACCTAGAAGCCTATAGAAACTCAGGGAAATCAGTAAGAAGAAAAAATCAAAACCCCATTAAAAAGGGGCAGAAGATTGAGCAGGAAATTTTCCAAGAAGATAACACTGATGGCCAACAAACCGTATGAAAAAATCGCTCCACATCTCTACCTCGGGCCACCAGGCTGCCACGTGTGTCCCATGAAAATCTACAGAGAGAGCGTGCTTATGAAGTTTTATAGATTCTCAAATTCCTAACAAACAAGACCACCACAGGGCTATAATTCTCCTCAGAAGTATGTGTTAATGCTATTTTTCAGTTTTCAACGCGAAGGAATCCGAGAGCTAACATCACCATCCAACGACGATCTCAAAATAGAGTTACAGTTGTCATCTTCTCTG
>NW_017968525.1:512289-522322 GCF_000165445.2 Microcebus murinus
CTGGGACTACAAGCATGCACCACCATGCCCGGCTAATTTTTTCTATATATTTTTAGTTGGCCAATTAATTTGTTTCTACTTTAGTAGAGATGGGAGGGGGGTCCTCGCTCTTGCTCAGGCTGGTTTCGAACTCCTGACCCTTGAGCGATCCTCCCACCTCAGCCTCCCAGAGTGCTGGGATGACAGGCGTGAGCTACTGCGCCCGGCCCCGACGTCGTTTTGAAAGGATGTTTGTCAGGAGGATGAGGGACCCTCCAGACTGGGGGATGCTGAAAGAACACAGGTGGCTGTAGAGTACTATGGGCTGGCCTTCCTTGATGGGGGGGACATGTGAGATTTCTATTTGGTGTCCTTTTGCTATCCATGTCCTGCTACAGGACCCTGAAAAGTCACCCACCGTCTTCATGAACCTGGAATATGATTATGTTCTTAGATATTTGCTCAGAGTCTTTGAGAAGGGTCTCTATAAAGTTGAGATCCTTTCCCAAGGAAGATTTTTATGTCCTATGCTTTTATTCCCTCTTCTCGATTGGATACTATTTATTTATTTATTTTTTGAGACAGAGTCTTGCTTTGTTGCCCAGGCTAGAGTGGTGTACCGTGGCGTCAGCCTAGCTCACAGCAACCTCAGACACCTGGGCTCAAGCGATCCTCTGCCTCAGCCTCCGAGTAGCTGGACTACAGCATGCGCCACCATGCCCGGATAATTTTTTCTATATATATTAGTTGGCCAGTTAATTTCTTTCTATTTATAGTAGAGACAGGGTCTTGCCCTTGCTCAGGCTGGTTTCGAACTCCTGACCTCGACCAATCCGCCCTCCTTGGCCTCCCAGAGTGCCAGGATTACAGGCGTGAGCCACCGCACCCGGCCTCGATTGGATACTTCTAACTGAATCATTCACCTTTAAGGAGATGGCACCATCCGGCTTTCTGAGACTTTTATAATTAGTAGCAGTTGCAAAGCTTGATGAGCTAAAGTGTGAAGGGATGGTATTTTAATTTAGCTGGACTACCATGAGTACTGGCTACAAAATTACGGGGGGAAGGGGGGGGCGGAAAAGAGTGTTACATGTTGCAAGAATCCACATGTGCAAACATAAGACTATTTTAAAAACCGCTACTCTTTTTAGGTCCTGTTTCAACTTTTTGGTTAGTGTTTTCTTTTCCTTGCTACCGTTTCTTTCCACCAGAAAAACAAAACGTCAAATTATTTTCCCGTTCCAGCAGGGATACCGAAAACCTCACGGTAATATTGGATTAGTGTTACGTTGATTACTTTGATGACTGGATATATAAATTATATTTTTAAGGAAATGGAATGTTAGTTTTTCTGCTTTTTCAGTTACATTTTATTTATTATTTATTTTGAGACAGAGTCTCACTCTGTTGCCCAGGCTAGAGTGAGTGCCCTGGCCTCAGCCTAGCTCACAGCAACCTCCAACTCCTGGGCTCAAGCGATCCTCCTGCCTCAGCCTCCCAAGTAGCTGGACTACAGGCATGCGCTACCATGCCCGGCTAATATTTTGAAAGTGGTATTCTATAGATAGATATAAATATGTTTATTATTTTATTAGTGTTGGAGTTTAGTTTAAGTACATTATTTGGATATTGTGAATAGAATTTTATGAAAGATGGATGTACCATTTTTTAAGAACTTGACTTCAATTTTTGGATACAACTTCAAGGTTGATTGATGGATCGATCATGTAGTAACATCTATTTCTTGAATTTGTTGAGGAACGTCATTCTGTTCCTCTAAAGATAGCTGCACCTATTTTAAATCTCACAAAGGTACAAAAGATCTCTAGGGAGAAGATGCTTGTATATTAGGAAACACACTGTGTTAGATGATAAATGCAAAACTATTAATGTATAGGTGTCCCATTAAAATTATTTGTTCCATTCAATGTTCATTAACATAAGTAAGGATGCGATTTTGCTATCCAATGTTTTTCTGCCCTTCTGACATTTTTGTGTCTGTGTTCATATTTTATTTGTTCTGTTTTTTATTAATGTATAAGTAGCTTCCTGATGAGTGTGCATTATATCTCAATGTGGTTTTGATTTGCATTTCCCTAATGGGTGAGTGATTTTCAGCATCTTTTCAAATGTTTGTTGATATTTCTGTCTCTTTGGAGAAATGTCTACCAATCATTGGTCCATTTTTAATCAGCGCTATATGTTTTATTTTTAGTTGAATTGTAGAATTTTTAAATCTTTCTGCATATTAACCCTATCAGGATACGACGATTAATCTGTTTTGAATTTTGTTAGGTTGACTTTTTCACAGTTATTTAGTGCATTTAATGCACAGAAGATTTTAATGTTTTTGTAATCCAATTTATTATTTATACTTTTTTGGTTACCTGTGCTTTTGGTGTCATATCAAAAAATCATTGAATAAATGTAATGTTTGTCTCTTATGTTTTCTTAAGAGTTTTATAAATTTGAGGTCTTCATGTTAAGACTTTTATCCATTTTTAATTTATTAGTGTACATTGTGTAAGACAAGTCCTGAAAGTCTTCGTATGTGGTTATCATTTTGCCAACACCCTTTATTGGAAAAGACGTGTCCTTAAGCTGAATGGGTCTTTATATCCTTGTTAAAAATCACTTAAATAATATATGAGAGAGTTATATTCTAGTGATATATTCTTGGCCTTTTTTTTTCTGTTGGATATTGGTAGTGCGTAGGTATATATATTTACTTGGCCATGGTTAAATTCTTTTTCTGTATTATTTTATAGCTAGTGAGGAGTGTGAGTGTAGGAAGCGTCTCGCTCTTAGCTGAGGCTGGCTTTCTGAAATCATACAACTGCTGTTGATATTCGGAGCCGTTGGCGCCCGCCTCGCTTACTCTCTGTCCTCAGACTGCTTAGTGATCTCTCATGGGCCAACTTGATCCTAGCCTCGTCGCGCTGGCCCTTGCTCCTAGATTTCAAAAACTGTTTTGTTTCGTTTATTTCTCAAGAAAGTGTCGTGCCTTACAGATACACATTTAAATATTTTCCGAATGACAAGGTGGAAAAGCAATCCAGATTGTCTCTCTTGTCTCTGTTATGTGTAATAGCAGCGTTTTTTGGGTTGCTAGTCATGCATGTTGGTCTGTGCTGCTGGCATTTCTCTCTGCTTGACAATGGTTTCTCAGATTAGGATATAATTAACAGTGATCATTCGCTGGCAGAATGTGTGTCTCCCGTGATAATATAGGTTCTTCGGTGCGGATTTGGAGGCATCTCACTATTCCACCCTATCCAGGGTCAGAAGATTTGCCCCTGGGGTTGGCTCATCCCTTACTTTAATTCACCGTGGATATCCTTTTGGAATAAACGGTGTATCTCTCTCTCTTCTTCTGTGGTGCCTCTCGCGTTTTTAGTTCCATCTGTAAAATGGGCTCTGAGAAGTATGGCTCTGGCCCTAGAATACACCTTATGCTGGACTGTCTTGTCTACGGGGCCTTCTTTTAACCTCTGGGGAGGGCAGGTGCAATGACAGAGACGAGTATTGTGTGTAGCTGTCAGGCGTGGTACCTGGGTTCTCACTTAAGAGCGAATGAGACAATCGTCCTAAACTAAGGCTGCATCCGAGGGCCACATCGGGCTGCCCTAGCACATCGTCTGAACCCTCTGGATGTTTCTTTGCAGCTGTGGGCTGGCCACATACGGCATTTATTAGATGTCCAGGGCCGGTTTCTTGCTATTTGTCTGCTTACATTATGCATTGATGGTGCGTTTTGCATGCCGTACTCGTCCCGCGGCCCACATCTTTGGTCTTGAGTGCAGCGACTGGCCCCTGTAAATGATTTAGATGAAGCGGACACTGGGTTCCCTTAACCTGGCCTGTGACTGTTGCCTCCCTGTGCCAATCCCACCCCCTTTTAGTCGTTAGTTATAATAATGTCATAAAAATCTAATCATCTTATTTGGTAACACAGTCCAGCCAGAGGATGTGGTCGAAGTAAATGGTTTGATTTGAATTTGGTTATATATAGTGCTATGTAATATAAGTCAATTGATACGGTCGAAAGCATTCATAGCATTCCCTCCCTCTCCTGTGGGCCAGGCTGAGGAGTGCAGTGGGGTGCAGTCCTGGGTTCGAAGCCTAATTGACCTCTATGGCCCTCTATGCTCCCCAGGTTATACTAGGACATACTTGATAATAGACGTTTGCGCAATCTGATGCACTCTGTCCTCGACGCTCATTGTTGGCATTTTTTGGTTGTTGCTACTCGCGTGTTTTCCGCCCTATTTCGTATGGTGGAAAATATAAGACCAGTACCCTCACACTACACGTAAATAATAAAGCTCCACACTGCGGTCCTAGCGTGATTTGTGAATGCATAGTGCAGTGCAATACGTAAGCTCTCCTAATGAGTTGTTAGCTCCTCGATGATATCTAGCGCCCTATGTAGTCATGGTGCTTGTGGCTATGAAAATCTGCCCTTAGTGTGAGCTGGCGTTGGCTAAATGAAAATCTAGCTTTCGCTCGCCCATATGGTGGTACAGGGGGTATATGTGCTATGATAAAATCTGCCATATGTGGAGGGGCGTGGCTATGGAAAAAGTTCAGCCTTTACGTCATGAGTGGGTTCTCCAGTGGGCTTAATAGAAAAATCATCTCGCATAACGTGGCAGAGGGGTTGTGGCGCATGTTGCATCCATTTTATTTGCGACGATCTGCCACATAAACTCCTACGCGTGTCGTGCTCCGCGGTGAGTTTATAGAACAACAGGCACAAGCCCCATGATGCACTAATCCGCTTGCCCAACAAATGACAGACATGTTACACAATACCACTGGAGTGGTAGCAGTCCAACTAGCCAAACATGGTCGGCCTCCCCCTGCTCTACTCAACTGTTGCATGGTCGCTGCATCCGCGCCTATACACTGTGCCGTGGACTGCAAGCTGAAGCACTTTTTAGGAGTGAAATTCCATGAAAATTCGAACATCCCCGGCTGAAAATGAGGCCCCTACTAGCGTGTCTTCTGGGGAGGATAAAACTACTGAAATACGAAGAACTCAATACAACACCTGCGCTCTATTTTATCTGGCCTTGCGGACTTCACTCAAAGGTACTTGTCTCATTAGCTGGCATTCCAAACTCGACGGGATGATGTGTGTGCAAAACGTCGGTTTTGTTTTATCACCCTGACCTCGATTATAGTGCGGCCAGATAGTGCAAAGACAACCAGTGCCTCTTTGTGATATCTTGAGTTCTCTGTTTTGGCTTTCAACCCTGAGTGGTCACCGCAATACTCAGAGTTCCTATTTCTCGCTATTAAGTGAGGCAGTAATTTGGGTAGCTCATGACCGGAGCTTGTGCCATAGTTTTTAGCCTGGTGCTAAACTGTGTGGCACCAATAAAACGAGATCATGCGTTAATGCGTGTGGGCCCTCAGACCCATCCTATCTAAACGCCTCAGTGCTCCAGACCTCTTTCGGATGCTCCCTGTTGGCATGGACACGGGGATCGATACATCGTATAGGTGGGTTATCGGGGAGGGAGGGAAGCGGCATAGAGGGTGGAAGGTGCGTTCAGCGTGTTGGGGTCTCCAGCAACCGCTGTGGGCAAAGAACACAGAGAGGCAGCGGCTCGGATGCTACTGTTGTGTCATCTCACAAGGCCATGGGATGTGAGACCTGAGGTCTGCCTGCGAGGGTGCCTTAGAATCACTGAGTACAATAAGGCCGCTGGTGTACGGTCGCTACAATCATTCCCATGATGTTGGGAATATACTTTAATCTCGTTCCTAATCTGCTGATGGACATGATTTTTTGTTTTTTATTTACATCACGTGGGCAAAGAAACAGGTGAATTCCCTCGCCAAGGAGTGGGATAATAGATATTCGCATGGCGTACCACTAATATAATAACAATGTACTGATTCTATGCGCCCATTATTGCCGACAAATAGCAAGTGGGTTCGTGATCTCTTGAGAACGTAGGAGCAATAAAATGGGGTATTGAGGCGATAAATAAGGTAGCCGGGTATCGATTCGAAGGTTTTTCTATTTATTTCTGGTGGACTAGTTGACTTTGACCGGGTATAAGTACAGGTTTTACTGTTCTCTCTCTCTTTCCTCCTGCCGGACAATTTATGGCTATATCTGATGTATTTGTGCTCTGACATAGCGCAAATAAATAACCAACGTTGTCTAGATAGGTGTTAACACCTGCCGCGCATCGCTCATGCTTCAGGATATGCTTGGAGCTCGCGAGGATAGTTGCATATTAATTGATTGCATAGAGTTTCTCCCTTCTTTCAATTTTTTTTTTACTTAAGTTGAAGGCTGTAAAGAATGACAGTAGGCTTTTGAAACTGAGGACTGGGGGCGTGAGACTAAATGTTTTAACTATTTTCAGACGGGGAGATGTGCTGCCATATATATAACGGATGCGACAGGGTGGAGAGAATTTGCCAGGATTGTCTCAGTGTGGAGGAGAAGGGGAAATGCATTGGTTGGGGGATAGGGAAGGCTTGGCATCAGCAGGTGCGTATCTTATCGGTGGGGGGTATGTGACGGTGCCTCAGAAATGAGAGCGATTTGTGGCATAGACTTTACCCACGATGCTTCTGTGCCGGTGTATTCCCCAGGAGAACTCACCAGCTCAACTACTCAGGTATTTTCACTCGCGAACACCGGAAACTCGGGGCTTGAGGCAGGGTCTTGAATTGCAGTGGCGCCAGATAGCCTCGGGAAGAAGGAACCGGGATCCAGGCCTCAGGGTCTTCAGGTTAGCTAACGAGGAACCTCTGTCCTCCCCATGGAGAGACGAATGGTTCTCTCGCCTACCTTTTCCGGGTCGCTATAATATGATAGAGGATGTACATGCGCATTGGTGGACACCCAGAGACATCACTTGATTCATTCTTTCTGTTCTAGCGGTGTTCAATATCAATCTCTAGTAGTATGTACTTTATCTCATTTTTTTGGTTAGTGTTTTCTTTTCCTTGCTACCGTTTCTTTCCACCAGAAAAACAAAACGTCAAATTATTTTCCCGTTCCAGCAGGGATACCGAAAACCTCACGGTAATATTGGATTAGTGTTACGTTGATTACTTTGATGACTGGATATATAAATTTATTTTTTAAGGAAAATGGAATGTTATGTTTCTGGCTTTTTCAGTTACATTTTATTTATTTATTTATTTTGAGACAGAGTCTCACTCTGTTGCCCAGGCTAGAGTGAGTGCCCTGGCCTCAGCCTAGCTCACAGCAACCTCCAACTCCTGGGCTCAAGCGATCCTCCTGCCTCAGCCTCCCAAGTAGCTGGGACTACAGGCATGCGCTACCATGCCCGGCTAATTTTATATATATATATTACTTGGCCAATTAATTCTTTCTATTTATAGTAGAGACGGGGTCTCGCTCTTGCTGAGGCTGGTTTCGAACTCCTGACCTGGAGCGATCCGCCCGCCTCAGCCTCCCAGACTGCTAGGATAACAGGCGTGAGCCACCACGCCCGGCCCTGTCCAGATTTCAAAACTGTTTTGTGTTCGTTTATTTTCAAGAGTGTCGTGCTACCAACACATAAATAAAACTGAATGCAAGGGAGAGCAATCCAGATTGCCCGTGTCTCATTTTAGCGCGTGTTATTAGTGTGTAGTCTGCAGGTTGGTCTGTGCTGCTGGCATTTCACCAAAGGCTTGATTTGCCGTGGTGGAGATTTCCCACCAGCAGTCCCTCAGTGCCTGGCACAAAGTATATACTCAAGAAACATTTGGCTGAACGAAAGAATGAACAAGTGATGTCTCTGGGTGTCAGCCAACGCAAGTCTCTCTTCATTAGCGACCCGGAAAAGGTAAGGAGAGACCTTGGTTCTCGGGGAGGACATGAGGTTCTCGTTAGCTAACCTGAAGACCCTGAGGCTGGATCGGTGCTTCTTCCCGAGGTATCTGTGCCCACCTGAATTCACAGACCCTGCCTCAGCCTGAGTTCGGTGTTGAGTGAACTGTATTGTTCTCGGGGAAACACGGCACACATCGTGTGGAAACCCAGCTCTCATTCTGGGCACGCCACACCCCCTAGCCCTGCTGATGCCAAGCCTTCCTTCCCCAACAATGGCATTTCCCTTCCCTCTCTGGAACTCTGCAAATTCTCTCACCCTGTCCTCCTAAAATGCACACCTCTCCCCCCAGCTCAGTTCCAAAGCTCTGCATTCTTTACAGTCAACTTAAGAAAAAAAAAGAAAGAAAAGCAACAACAATGCTCTTCCTCCGGCTCCAAGCATTCCTGAAGCATGCGTGCCGGCAGGGTTACACCTCAGAAACGTTGGTTATTATTTTGCCTAGCAGACACAATATTGCATAAATTTCCGCAGGAGGAAAAGGAGAGAACAGTTAACTGTACTTATAACCCCGGTCAAGTCAACAGCCCAAAATAAAGAAAACTTGCATGTCCCTACCCACCCATGTTTCTCACGTTTCTCCATCTTTGTCCATGCGAATCAGTACATTTTATATACCCATAAATTATACCTTGGGATTTTTTTTTCCTGATTATAAAAAAAAAATCCATGTCCATCACAGAAGACTTGATGAGATCCAAATCATGGGACATAGTGTATAGAACGAGGTGTCTCTTGTTTTCTCACCAGAGTCTCCATGCCTTTAAACTAATCCAGGCTTCTCCTTCTTGCCAGGTTGTACACTGACTTCCCGCACCTACTATCCTCCTCCCCTCCGAAACTCTCCTCTAACGTTTTGGAGTTCCCGTGTCCCACTCCCAACAGGGGTCCAAGAAGCCTGGAGCCTGGTTATGGTCTGAGGCACTAGCGGCATTGTCTGTTTATTGTCACCTGTTTACACGGGGTTACAGCTCCGGCTGCTACCCCTCATCTGCCTCACTTAAAGGTAAATAGGACTTGAGTTTTGTGAGCATGTTGAAGCAGTGCCTAAAAGTCAAGAGCATGTGCCTTGCTCTCTCGTCATAGGTTGTCAAGGTAAAAACCACAAAAAACCCTCATGATCCACTAATGACAAGTACTGTGTTCCCCAAAAATAAGACAGGGTCTTTATTTATTTTTCCTCAGAAGCACCCCTAGTAGGGCTATTTCCAGGGATGTGATCATTTTCCCTCAAGCCTCAGCTTGCAGCACGCAGGTGGCTGGGCCGGACAGGGGGGAGCCGACTCTGTTGGCTGCTACCCGGGATGGTGCTGTCATGATGGGGACGTAGGGGCTGCTCGTGTTTTTCCGCTCCGCGACGACACGCTGGGTTGTGCATGCGCATCAGCCACACCCCTCACTAGGGCTGATTTTCATAGCCACCCCCTCACTAGGGCTGATTTCATAGCCACGCCCCTCACTAGGCTGATTTTCATAGCCACACCCCTCACTAGGGCTGATTGTCAATAGCCACGCCCCTTACACCTAGGGCGTGATTTTCATAGCCACGCTCACTAGGGCTGATTTTCGGGTAGGTTCTATTGCGCACATGCTACTCGCTAGGCTTATTTATGTGAGTCTCTATATTGGGACACGGTACAAAATGTTAATTATGCCGGCAGAGGCGTCTATATCCTAGTTACTGGGGAGGCTGAGGCAGGAGGATGGCTTGAGCCCAGGACTGCACCACTGCACTCCAGCCTGGCCCACAGGGAGGGAGGGAATGGCTATGAATGCTTCGAGTGACAATACACCTTACAATCCCAACCATTACTTCATCTCCTGGCTGGACTGGTTACAAAGAGTTAATTTTATGACAGCCGTTTTATAACTAACGAAAACTAAAAGGGAGGTGGGAATTGGCCAACAAGGGAAGGGCAAAGCAGTCACAGGCCAGGTTTAGGGAAACCCAGTGTCAGCTTCATCTATGCTCTAAATCAGGGGTCCTTTGAACTTTTTAAAACAGGGCGCAGTTCGCTGCCACTCAGCCGCATGGAGAGTGGCGCACGTGGGGGGGGGGCCCCCCGGGAAACGAGTAGGCTGCTAGCCGGAAGGCAGCGGCCAACATCCAGGGTCCAGATAAATGTGCTAGCACCCGCATGTGGCACCTCGGGCCATAGTTTGGAGGATGCCGAGTAAATGAA
>NW_017968525.1:526866-542968 GCF_000165445.2 Microcebus murinus
GGGTAACCAGTACTAAGCAGGTATGACCACCTGCTCGTCAATCCTTCAGGGAAATTTACAGAGGAGGGAGCAGCAGGACATAGGCAGCAATGCGGCAATCTCCCCCGATGACGCGCTTCCCGTTTTCTCACCATTCCAAAATAGACGGAGCTAAGGAAAATCATAAATATAATTCTCAGCCCTCTGGGGGAAGCTCACTAAGGGCATAAATTTGGGTCCCTGGGAAAAAGGATGAAAAGCAAAGCTACTGAGAGCCCTAGGATCAAGAGGTGGAAGCGCAGTGGAAAATAAAACCAATGGACGGCCGGGCGCGGTGGCTCATGCCTGTCATCCCAGCACTCTGGGAGCCAGGCGGGAGGATCGGTCAGAGCTCAGGAGTTCGAAAGCACAGCCTGGCGCCCCCAAGAGTGAGGGACCCCGTTCTCTACTATAAAATACAAAGAAATTAATTGGCAACTAATATATGATAGAAAAAACTTAGCCGCTTGGCGCCATCCGTAGTCCCAGCTGATGCGGAGCTGAGGCAGAGAGGATCGCTCAGGAATGAGTCAACTCAACTTGTTACCACCTCAGTTAGGTGGCGTTCTCGCTGTGGCCTCCAATCCTGTCTTATTTTCACCTTGTGAAAGAGCTCGGGACCGTGGTCCTTCCTGACTTTCCACAGGGAGGTGAGCTTTGCTGGATTCCACTCCACAGATCAGGTTTATTGTTGGGTTCCCATCATGAAATTGACTCCGAAAGAGTTTCATTCAGTGTTTTGAATGGTATCCACAGACTAGAGAGAAATTAAGAAGTTCCAGGCCGGGCGCGGCGGCTCACGCCTGTCATCCTAGCATTCTGGGAGGCCGAGGCGGGACGATCACTTAAGGTCAGGAGTTCGAAAGCAACCTGAGCAAGAGCAAGACCCCGTCTCTACTATAAATAGAAAGAAATTAATTGGACAACTAAAAATATACATATAGAAAAAATTAGCCGGGCACGGTGGCGCATGCCTGTGGTCCCAGCTACTTGGGAGGAGGCTGAGGCAGGAGGATCACTTGAGCCCAGGAGTGTGAGGTTGCTGTGAGTGAGGCTGATGCCACGGCACTCACTCTAGCCGGGTGATTGAGTGAGACTCTGTCTCAAAAAAAGAAAAAAATAAGTTGTCACATCTTTCTAAAACCTTTCCTGTGACATAGCCGTCTCTCCCTGAAGTAGAGCAGTGGCCCCCTGGCTTGTCCGGCTCTGTCACTCCATGTGGCTTCCCCATGTTGGGCGCTCTTCCAAATGCCACAGGTGGAAACCGACCAGGACGGCCACTCCTGCCCCTGCTCGGAGCTCGGTCCACAGAGAAAGGCTGAGGAACCAACTGAGACACGGTGTGCTGTGTGTTCTTGGGGCGTCTCTGAGCAGCGCCTGGCCGGGTGGGTGGCGGGGGTGTCAGGCAAAACTTCCAGAAGCAGAGATTGGTCAGGCCATGGCACCCCAGGCTGACACCTCCACCTCTGCTGCTGCTCGGGCCATCTTTTTTTTGTTTTGTTTTTTTTGAGACACAGTCTCACTCTGTCACCCGGGCTAGAGTGAGTGCCATTGGCTCAGCCTAGTCACAGCACCCAAACTCCTGGCTCAAGCAATCCTCTGCCATTCCAGCCTCCACGATAAGTGGGACTACAGGCAATGTGCCACCATGCCGGCTCATTTTTTGTATGTAATATTTTTAGTTGGTCAATTAGTTTCTTTTATTTATCAGTAGAGACGGGGGTCTCGCTCTTGCTCAGGTGGTTTCCCAACTCCTGACTTGAGCGATCTCCGCGCTCGGTCCTCCAGAGTGCTGGGATGACAAGCGTGAGCCACAGTGCCTGGCCTCTCGGGGCATCTTGACCCTCCAGCTTCTGCCTGTAGTCCTGTTTCTGGCAGTACTGTGTTTCCCCGAAAATAAGACCTACCCATAAAATCAGCCCTGGCAGGATTTATAAGCATTTGCGCAATAGAAGCCCTACCCTGAAAATCAGCCCTAGTGACAGGCGTGGCTATGAAAATCAGCCCTGGTGACGGGCGTGGCTGCGCAGCGCATCTGCACAACCCGTGCGTGTCGTTGCGGAGCGGGAAAGAACACGAGCAGCCCTTCTCATCCGCCCGTGAGAGCTCTAGTGCTCCACAGGAGAGATTGGGGCCAGTGGTTCTAAAGGAAACAGAGTCGCAAGACATTCAGGATGGGATTCGGGGTTTGGAGAGTGAGGATGATGTTCCAGAAGAAGACGACTTCACTCTATTTGAATCAATGGAGATGGTTGTGCCGTACTTAAAAAAAAAAAAATAACACACCCCCTGAAAATCAGCCCTGTCTTCTTGAGGAAAAATAAATAGAAGACCCTGTCTTATTGTCGGGGAAACACGGTAGCTTAAAGGTCATCCCCCTCTGAGTGCTTCAGAAAGGCCACCTGAGGGCTCATTACACTGCAGGCTGCCGGCCTCACCCTCAGAGTTTCTGAATCTGCAGGTCTGTGGTGTGGCCTGAAGAAAGTTTGTGTTTCTAATGATCTCCCAAGTGCTGCTGCTGCTGAGGGTCCGGTCTGCATAGCTGGGAGACCAGGGTCTGACACGCTCACCCTGGGCTGGGAGACTGGTCCTTCTTGCTCCCACTGTGAGCTGCTACACACCCCAGTTAAATCACCCCTTTGTCTTCACACTGAATTGCAACTGTCTTCTTCCCTGGCTTCTGTCCTGGTCTGGCAGCCCCTTGAGGGATGGCACTGAGCTTCCTTGTGTTCCTAGTGTTTAGAAGTCCTTGGTCCTCAATAAAGCATCTGATGAAAAACGAATGTGTGAATGAAAAAGGACTTTATCATTGGAGACTGTTGTAAAATATGCACCAGAACATTTTCACCTTCTATTTTTTTTTCCTGAGAGTTTATCATCCCTACATATATGATATGGCTTGTAGCAATGGTGTTAATTTAATAAGGTTAGCATGAGTTTGGTCAACATGCAAGCCAGTTAACTTTGTGGTTTGGGGGGTGGAGTCTAAATTCTAGAAAGCTCTTGGGGAGGAGGTCACTTTCTAAACATAAGTGTTGTTTCTGCAATGACTCAAAAATATCTAATTTTCTTGTAGTGGCTCAGTATGATCAAGTCGAGTCTGTGTAGAAAGAACAGAATCCAAAGGAAATGCAGATGGCATTTCATCGAGCAGCTCGTAGCATGAGCATGGCCTCTTTATGTGAAATAATAAATCATATTAAACTGAAATTAAGTTATAGTAAAAAAAAATCACATAACCAACTGTTTAAGTGATCATTTCTTTAGGCCACAGGAGGGATGCCTGAATACAATTCATCAATGTATTCACTCTGCAATTATTAATTCATGAATTAGAGAGCAATCAATCAATCAGAAATTAATCAATCAATCAATTAGATTAATTAGAGACAGGGAGTTTCGCTATGTTGTCCTGGCTGGTCTTAACTCGTGGCCTCAAGTGATCCTCCTGCCTGGGCCTCCCAAAGTGTTGGGATTATAGGCCCAGCCCAGCCTGCAGGTATTTATTGAGTGCCTACCCATTCTGTTCCCAGTAGGCCCTTAGGGGTGTGGCAACACATAAAACACTCTCTGCTCTCTTGCTGGGAGGTGCTACCATGTGTCCCTGAAAATAAGACCTCCCCATAAAATAAGCCCCTGCAGGATGTCTAAGCATGTGCGCAATAGAAGCCCTACCCTGAAAATCAGCCCTAGTGACGGGCGTGGCTGCGCAGCGCATCTGCACAACCCATGCGTGTCGTTGCGGAGCGGGAAAGAACACGAGCAGCCCTTCTCATCCGCCCCGTGAGAGCTCTAGTGCTCCACAGGAGAGATCGGGGCTGATGGTTCTAGAGGAAACAGAGTCGCAAGACATTCAGGATGGAATTTGGGGTTCTAGAAGAAGACAACTTAATTATACTTGAATCAATGTAGATGGTTGTACCGTCCTTAAAAAAAATAACACATGCCCTGAAAATAAGCCCTAGGGTGTCTTCTTGAGGAAAAATAAAAGACCCTGTCTTAAGGCCAGGTGTGGTGGCTCACACCTATAATCCTAGTACTATGGGAGGCCGAGGTGGGCGGATTGCTCAACGTCAGGAGTTCGAAACCAGCCTGAGCAGAGCGAGCGCCGTCTCTCACTATAAATAGAAATTAATTCATTGGCGCAACTAATTATATATAGAAAAATGAGCCGGCATGGTCGAGCAATGCCTGTAGTCAGACTACTGGGGAGGCTTGAGGCAGGAGGATCGCTTGAGCCCAGGAGTTTGAGGTTGCTGTGAGCTAGGGCGACGCCACGCACTCATTAGCCTGGGCAACAAAGCGAGACTCTGTCTCAAAAAAATAATACAAATAGAGACCCTGTCTTATTTTCAGGGAAACACGGCACTGTGGGCAGGGTCTCTGGGTGCCAAAGTTCAGGGGGGAAAAAAAAAATCCTGCATTTGCATTAAATGGATTTCCAATGATTTGAGCAGAAAAATACAGGAACCAAGGGGCAGCAAAATTAACAGTCACTGCTCTTATTCATGAGACTTAGCAATTGGGTCAGTGTCATTTTCTAAAAATGCCTTATTTTTTTTTTCCAGGACTTGAGATTATTTCTACCAAAATAAATAAAGGAAGCTGTGCATTCCATCAGCTCACGTAGCCTTGCCTCATGATCAAAGTCACCTCCTTCTGACTCAAGTTTTTATTTCAGTTTAAATCATTTTCCTTTACTGGCTTTAGACCTTCCTGTTTTATACACACACACACACACACACACACACACACACACACACACACTATTTATTTACAAGCTGCAAGTAGAAACAAGAAAAATAAGATGTGGAATGTTACTGAGTTTTTGTCCCCCACCCCCCTTAGTTCTGAGAAGATGTGGATTTCTAGAAAAACTAATTTTTAAAAAAACTGAGGAGAGTGTTGATTTGTGTCGTGTCTTTATTTCCTGTAAAGAAAACAGGATGTTCATTAGGTGATCTGGAGTGTGTCTATAAAGTTTTGCTTAACGTTTAGATGATTTTTTTTTGTACGAACATTTGTGAAAGTGTTGCCTTCTGTCTGCAGCACCAACTATTACAAATACAGTGGTGTCTCGGCAAGAACAGTGTCCTTATCAGTGAAATTTCAGGCAGTTAAAACTTATTTCTACAAGAGAAGAGCTTGAGGGGTACGGGTTTTCATGAAAGCACATTTAATTGTCCTTAGTGTTGGCCTGACGGTTAATTTTTGAAATGCTTGCAGACACACCATTTCGATAGATGGTTAAGAAGATAAACAGTGCAATGTGCTGTTGTTATAATGTGAATGTTACGATGTGATACAGTTGTAAACAATGTGTTTGCAGGCCGGCGCGGTGGCTCACGCCTGTCACCCCGGCACTGTGGGAGGCCGAGGCGGGAGGATCGCTTGAGCTCAGGAGTTTGAGACGAGCCTGAGCAAGAGTTAGACCCCATCTTTACTAAAAAAAAAAAAAAGAAAGAAAGAAAGAAAGTAGTTGGGCAACTAAAAATATATAGAAAAATCTAGCTGGGCACGGTGGCGCATGCCTGTAGTCCCAGCTACTCAGGAGGCTGAGGCAGGAGGATCGCTTGAGCCCAGGAGTTGGAGGTTGCTGTGAGCTAGGCTGACGCCACGGCACTCTAGCCTGGGCAACAGAGTGAGACTCTGTCTCCAAAAAAAAAAAAATCTGTTTGCATAAAGATTTTGAGAAAATGAATGGAAATGAAAATAGGACGGTTCCTTGGTGGGATTGTGGATGTTTATGTTGGCTTTCTCTCTTTTCTCCCCAAACAATCCTTAGTGTTTTTATATCCTGCTAGTCATGAGTAAGAGGGAAAAAAACAATTCCCATGTGTTCGTTTTTGTTTCTTCTAAAAGATGTGCGTTTCAGGGGTGTTTTTCTTTTCTTTTCTTTTCTTTTTTGGGGGGAGGCTATGTCTTTTCCAAAATCAGGGGTGTTTTTTCTTCAAGGAGACTAACTAGGAACAAAAAAACCCTGGCATTTTGCTACGTGAAATTGGCCAGTTACAAAAGGACAAATATTGTATGATTCCACTGACATGCGGTACCTTGAGGAGTCAGGACAGGAAATAGGAATGTCATTTGCGGGAAGCTGGGCGGAGGGGGGAGTGCAGAGTTATTGTTTAATAACAATACAGAGGTTTGGCAGGGGAAGACTGAAAAGGTGTGAAAATCAGTGGTGGTGATGGTTGCTCAACACTTTGAATGTACCGTGTTTCCCTGAAAATAAGACCTATGCATAAAATAAGGATTTCTAAACATGTGTACAATAGCAGCCCTACCCCGAAAATCAGCCCTAGTGACGGGCGTGGCTGCGCAGCGCATCTGCACAACCCATGCGTGTCGTCGCGGAGCGGGAAAGAACACGAGCAGCCCTTCTCATCCGCCCAGTGAGAGCTCTAGTGCTCCACAGGAGAGATCGGGGCCAGTGGTTCTAAAGGAAATAGAGTCGCAAGACATTCAGGATGGGATTCGGGGTCTCGAGAGTGAGGATGATGTTCCAGAAGAAGACGACTTCACTCTATTGGAATCAATGGAGATGGTTGTACCGTACTTAAAAGAAAATAGCACATCCCCTGAAAATAAGCCCTAGGATGTCTTCTTGAGGAAAAATAAATACAAGACCCTGTCTTATTTTTGGGGAAACATGGTAGCTAATGCCACGCAACTGTGTACGTTGAAATGCTCAGAATGGCAGGCAGGGATTAATTTGCCCTGGACTAAAGTTTCCTGGCGGTGTGTTCTAACGCCTGTGCCTTACCCTAACCTTCCGCTTTGTCTGTCCCTTTTTCTAAAGAGACCACAGCCTTTGTGTCTGGACACATCTGGGTTGAAATTCAGGCCTTCCTCCGGCATGGGCGGGTGTAGGTGGCTACCTCCCGTGAATGGCTTTTTCTCCTGGAGCCACGGTTTCTCTGTCGATAAAGTTACCTTTAGTGTACCTGTCTGGCCTTGTTGTGGAGGTTTACTGAGATAACAGGTGAAAACACTTGCTGTAAAGTTAGTGAACAAGATGTTTAGTTACTTTCTTGATTCCTATTGAGGGTCATTAGGTTGACTAGGGCTAGGCATTCTTTTTTTTTTGAGACAGTTCCTTTGTTGCCAGGCTCTAGAAGTGAGTGCCGTGGCGTCACCAGCTCGCAATCAACCCTCCAACTCCTGGTCTCAAGCCGACCTCCTGCCTCAGCCCCCCGAGTAGCTGGGACTACAGGCAATGCTCCACACGCCACCATTTTTCTATATATATATATTGGAATTAATTTCTTTCATTTATGTAGCTGCGGGTCTCGCTCCTTGCCAGGCGGTCCTCGAACTCCTGATCGAGCCAGTCCTTACTGCCCGCCTCCAGGAGCTGGACTACAGGCAGCGCCACATGCCCGGCTATTTTCATATAATAGTTGACCAATTAATTTCTTCTATTATATAAGAACGGGGTCTCGCTCATTGCTCAGGCTGGTTCGAACTCCTGTACCTCCGAGCCAATCCGTCGCCTCGCCTCCAGAGTGCTGAGACAGGTGTTGAGCGCTCGCGCGCCCGGCCAGGGCTAGGCATTCTAAATTCACTCCACACTGTCCATGAGCACAGGAAGCTGGTCCTTTATCAAAAAATTAGACATTATGTAGAATTCAAATATGACAAAGATACTTTTAAAAAAGGCTGATGGTGAGAGATTTGTAATAAGTACAGGTTCAGCATTCCTGATCTAAAATCCAAATTCGTCAAAAATGGCTCACAGTGAAATTCACATGGTCTAGAGAAGTTCTTGATTTTGGATCCTTTCCAGTTCTGCATTTTTGAATTAGGGACAGTCAACCTGCAGTAGGTTTAAAAATGCTATTTGTTTATTTATTCGTGTAAGCGACAAGGTCTTGCTCTGTTGCCCGGCCCGGAGTACAATGGCACAATCATGGCTTTCTGCAGCCTCAAACTCCTCGGCTCAAGGGATCCTCCTGTCTCAGCCTCCCAAGTAGCTGAGACTACAGGCATGCGCCACCACCCCCGGCTAATTTTGAAATTTTTTGTAGAGACAGGGACTTGCTGTGTTGCTCGGATTGGTCTTGAACTCCTGGGCTCAAATGATCCTCTCGCCTCAGCCTCCCAAAATGCCGGGGTTACAGGTGCGAGCCACCGTGCCCGGCCTTAAAATGCTTTTTATTCAACTAGGTCATCTTATTATTTTTTTTCCTTACTTATCCCCTCTCCCCTTTTGGAATTATCTTCGGAAAATGTGGGTGCCAGTCCCCAGCATGCTGTGTCCTTCATAGCATAGTTTGAGATGTTTGGGAGACTTGGACTGGGATTTGACCCTGGGCTAAATCTGATCAGCAGGAACCCTAAACAAGTTACCTCCTTTTCCTCACCTGTAAGAGGATCCAGTAGGAATGATAAGTGTTGATGTTCACAGAGCACTCCCTGTGAGACCCTGGTCACTGTGGTGAAGGGTTGTCCCCTGCGCCCCATAGCTTTGTGAGAGAGAGAGAGACGGTCACAATCCTCTGACACAGATGGGGAGCTGAGGTGTACCAAGCTTGCCTTCGGGCAAGCACCTAGCGCTGGGCTGGATGAAGATGGTGGGGACAGAATTTGCAAAGCAGAAGGCACTCAGTAAATGTGAATGCACACAGTGCAAACACACACATGTGCAAACACACGCGCGCACACACTCGAAAACACACACGTGCAAACACACACACGCAAACACACACATGCAAAGCACACAGTGCAAACACACACATGTGCAAACACATGCATGTGCAAACACGCATGTGCAAACACACATGCAAAGCACACAGTGCGAACACACACATGTGCAAACATGCATGTGCAAACACACACACATGCAAACATGCATGTGCAAAGCACACAGTGCAAACATACACGTGCAAACACACCCTTAATATTTTCTTAAAACCCAAGAGCTGCTAGATTGTGAAATTGGAAATTCCCCAGGAGAACAGAGAGCTCTAAGGACCAGCCAGTGTGAGGAAGCTCATGTCAGAAGCTCTGTGTCTGGTTGGAATTGTAGCTGCTTTGCATTCTTTTCTAATTGCTTTTTAAACAAAGAAAATTAGTACACCCTCTGTGGAGCGATACATACTTTTAAAGGATGTAACTGGTGTTGTGATGTTTTCTTTAGGGGGAAAAAAAAACCAGTTATTTCTCTCATCCATCCCTGAGCATTCCATCCCGAGAATGTGCTCAGGGTAATCACATAATATCTGATTATCAGGATAATCAGGATTGGCTGTAGCCACCAGGGGAGAGCGACCGGTAGTCTCGAAACCCTCTGTAAATATATTAGTCTGAAAATTGCATTTTAATGTGGTGTCCTAGTAAAAATAGAATTTTACTTGCTAAATTATTCCATGTTCTAATAATAGCAATATAATTCTTCTAAAGAAAGGCTATAACTTCATTTAAAAAAAAACAGATCATTTCTTCTAAAATAGTTGAATTGTCCTTTGGAATATTCAACTGTTAGTGACGTCCACTTCTGTTTGAGTTGGGATAATTGATGGAGTACAAGAAAGCAAATAGAATTTTAGGTCAAAAATTTGATTTTAGGAAATATTTTCCCCAGTGTTCCCTTTGGCTAACTTAGCCCCATGGTGCATTTTGACTTAAATGCTATGTTTTAATATTTAAAATAAGTTATGCCGGGCGCGGTGGCTCACGCCTGTCATCCTAGTACTCTGGGAGGCCGAGGCAGGCGTATTGCTCGAGGTCAGGAGTTCAAAACCGGCCTGAGCAAGAGCGAGACCCCCGTCTCTACTATAAATAGAAAGAAATTAATTGACCAACTAATATATATAGAAAAAAATCAAGCCGGGCGCGGTGGCTCACGCCTGTAATCCTAGCACTCTGGGAGGCTGAGGCAGGCGGATTGCTCGAGGTCAGGAGTTCGAAACCAGCCTGAGCAAGACAAGACGTCTCTAACTATAAAAAAGAGAAGACAATTAAATTGGGCCAACTAATATATAAAATTATCCGGGCATGGTGGTGCATGCCTGTAGTCCCAGCTACTCGGGAGGCTGAGGAAGGATTGCTTGAGCCCAGGAGTTTGAGGTTGCTGTGAGCTAGGCTGACGCCATGGCACTCACTCTAACCTGGACAACAAAGCGAGACTCTGTCTCAAAAAAAATAAAAATAAAAATAAAAAAAATAAATAAATAAAACAAATCAGCGGAGCATGGTGGCACATGCCTGTAGTCCCAGCTACTCTGGAGGCTGAGGCGAGGATCGCTTGAGCCCAGACTCTAGGTTGCTGTGAGCTAGGCTGACGCCACGGCACTCACTCTAGCCTGGGCAACAAAGCGAGACTCTGTCTCAAAACAAAAACAAAAAGAATATAAAAAATAGAATGAGCTAAAGAACTTGTGTGGTACTCTTTACCATCTACGTGACACTAGTGTGAATGTGTTGATTTACTTAGTTATACCTGATGTCATCCAACAAGATCATTTCAAAGGATAATTCTTGTGCAGTGGGTTGGGTAACAACTAATTCATGCCAGGCAATTTCCCCGAATCTGTTTAAAGGGCCAAATTCTGAATTGACCAGCTGGGGACATTTCTGCCGGGCCACCCAGCATACAGACAAAATCAGTCGGCCAGCGCCTGGCGAGTGTATTTCTCACTATGAACAGGGGAACGGGGTACAGTTGTAGAGAAAATGCACAAGTTTTACACCGACACACCTGTTTACTTGAAAAATTTTGTACTTTGTTTACATATTTCCTTGAAGGCTAATTTTTGTCAGGTTAATAAAAATTTTAAATCTGCATGTAATCTTCAGCTGTTATCTGAAGATCCCTGCCGGGCGCGGTGGCTCACGCCTATCATCCTAGCACTCTGGGAGGCCGAGGCGGGAGGATCGCTCAAGGTCAGGAGTTCGAAACCAGCCTGAGCAAGAGCAAGAGCGAGACCCTGTCTCTACTAAAAATAGAAAGAAATTAATTGGCCAACTAAAAATATATATAGAAAAAAAATTAGCCGGGCGTGGTGGCGCATGCCTGTAGTCCCAGCTACTCGGGAGGCTGAGGCAGGAGGATCGCTTGAGCCCAGGAATTTGAGGTTGCTGTGAGCAAGGCTGATGCCATGGAAACAAACAGAGTGAGACTCTGTCTCAACAACAACAACAAAAATCCCTAAGTATCATTAGTTTTCAAAATATTAATAAATGAATACTTCTATTAAGAGTTTTAAATATGAAATATCAATGATTATAAGTTGTTGTCATCAGACATTTAATTATCATTCATTGGTCTGAATTCAAAGGTGTTGCCTTAATAGGAAGAAAAGGTGCACAGTAAGTTAGCAATGTGGGGAGGTAAGCAGATTATAAGTATTTCCCTTTTGAATTTTTTTGGTATGTGAACTGGCTTCCGTTCTAGGGAAATACATGCTATTTTATGATAAAGTGAATCATTTCCTTAAAGAATGTTTACATTTTGAAAGTGTTCTTTTTTAGAGAACCTTGTAGAGGTTCAAGGTAGAGAAACCTTGAATCCCAAAACCTTAAATCTCTTCCTTACTCACAGGGGTGATTTGAGAACGGGCCAACCTTGCATTAATCAAGAGGGTAACTGATTAGAGAAACTGAGTCATTTCTCTGCATTTCTGGAGTCAGTTCTATACAGGTACCGTGTTTCCCTGAAAATAAGACTTACCCATAAAATAAGCCCCAATAGGATTTCTAAGCACGTGCACCATAGAAGCCCTACCCTGAAAATCAGCCCTAGTGAGGGGCGTGGCTGCGCAGCGCATCTGCACAACCCATGCGTGTCGTCGCGGAGCGGGAAAGAACACGAGCAGCCCTTCTCATCCGCCCTGTGAGAGCTCTAGTGCCCCACAGGAGAGATCGGGGCCAGTGGTTCTAAAGGAAACAGAGTCGCAAGACATTCAGGATGGGATTCGGGGTTTGGAGAGTGAGGATGATGTTCCAGAAGAAGACGACTTCACTCTATTTGAGTAAACGTAGATGGTTGTGCCGTACTTAAAATAAAATAACACATCCCCTGAAAATAAGCCCTAGGGTGTCTTCTTGAGGAAAAATAAATATAAGACCCTGTCTTATTTTTGGGGAAACATGTTAGGTCTGTCCTTTCCCCTGAGCTGGGAATATATGTATTGGGCAGGCAGTGAGCATGAAGCCAGACTACCTGGGTCCAAATTCTGGTTCTTGGAGTTTTTTTTTTTTTTTTGCCTCCACATCTGCAAAATGAGACAATAATGGTACCTCCAGCAAAGGGTAGTTGCGAGGATTAAATGAGTTAAAATGCTTCAAGTGCCTGGAGTAGTAAGCACTTAATGAATATTTCTATCAAATGAAACCAGGAAGGTCTCAAGTTTGTAAATGTGTTTATTAAACGTGGAGAATTGAGGCATAAGTCGGGTGGCCTCTCCTTTCCACATGGAACCCATAGTCAAATCAGGAGAGCTGTATTTATTTGCGTGCTAGTGAAATAGCCTGTGAGCAAAGAATTAGGATGGCAGAAAGTAGAGCATGATTAATTCTCCTGGGAGTGTTAGGAAAGGTTTTTTATAAGATGGGTTTTGAAGGTTGAGTAGGAGTTTGCCAGGTGGCAAAGGAGGGCTAGAGCACTAGGGGGAGTGGGATGGGCATCATCTCCAGAGATGTGGAGCCTCGATACGCAGCAGTGGCTCACAGCGGTACTGGGATTCCGATCTTGCCACTCACTGCTGTGTGACCTTTAGTTACTTTCTTGACCTCTCTGTGCCTCTGTTTTCATCTTTTGAGCAGGGATAACAGGCTTTGGGAAGACCAGAGGAGCAGATTAACTTGAAGTGCTTGGATCTGTGCTTGGCCAAAGTTAAGTGCTCAAAAATAGTTGGCTTTACTTGTCGTCATGACTCTCGAATTTGCTGTTAGAAGACTAGGGTTAAGAAAGCTCAGTTCATGTTCCTCCTTCAATTCGAAAGCTCAGTAAATGTTCCTCCTTGAGTTTGTCGCCTCCTGTTCGCTTGGGTCCCTGCACTCTCCGGAAAATAGCTCTCACCATTTGAACATTGGGACTAGGAGGTTGGAAAAAAAAAAAAAAAACTACAGCGCATATTGTTTAAATAGAGGGAAAAAAAAGTATTGAAATAGGCCAGACGTTGGCACAAAGCTGTGTACAGATTGCTGATTAGGCAAAATAAAAAAAAATAATATCAACACATTGTTGCCAAACATGATTTTGTTTTAAATCTGTAAACCGACCTTATCTTTAAGTGTCATAAAGATTTTGGGTTTGTTGTTAATTGCCTTCAAACTACCAGGGACGTCGTCGTATTGTCTGAACTATACGTTTTTTGTTTGTGGTTCTGTTTTTTTTTTTGAGAGAGTCTCGCTTTGTTGTCCAGGCTAGAGTGAGTGCCGTGGCGTCACCAGTCACAGCAACCTCCAACTCCTGGCTCAGCGGTCCTCCTGCCTCAGCCACTGATAGCTGGGACGACAGCACGGACACCACACCGGCAATTTTTCTATATTTTTTGTCCCATTAATTCTTCTATTTTATAAGACGGTATTGCTCTTGCTCAGGCGTTCGAACTCCTGACCTTGAGCGATTCTCCGCCTCGGCCCAGAGTGCTAGGATGACAGGCTGACCACTGCCGGCGCCAAACTAATACGGTTTTTAAAAAGTCTCGGGGTTGTAACACAGCCCTCTGTGTGGCGTGTTCTCAGCTGTCCGGCCTCAGGGGGAAGTCGGTGGTGCTAGGTCTCCCTTGGCCACTGTCTCAGCCCTGCGACCGTAAATGCATGATTTCAACCCCGTTCCACCCACTTTAATCTTTATTTTTGAATGGGGAAGGGTCGTCATTTAGGAATTGGTGGTTCTTTGATATAAAGGAAATGTCACCATTATAGCAGAACAAGACTTCAGGCAAAAGGAATACAAAAGTAAACTAACTGGAAATGCCAACCTTGAGATAATAATTGTCACACACGGGGTAGGACCTCTGACCTCCTGCTACTTGCAAAAAAAAAAAAATAGACAGTGAAGCCAGCATGGGCAGGGTGGCGGCTGCGAGTGAGGCTTTTTGGGGAGATGTTTACGTGAAATCGTTCTGGAAGTTCCGGACAGAACAGCCATAATGGTGAGACGGATTCGTTTTACATTAACATTAGTTTGAGATGTTGATCGTAAGTGGCAGGGCGGAGGTTATCTTTTATTCATCCAGCGTGATATTGATTGAGTGCCCACCACTACCGTGTTCCTGAAAATAAGACGGGTCTTATATTTAATTCTTTCCTCAGAAAACTCCCTAGCTCCATTTCAGGCATGATGTTATGTTCTTTTAAGACGTACAACATCCACATTATTCAATACAGTGCATCATCTTCTTCATGGAACATCATCCTCACGCTCCAAAACCCAAATCCATCCGAATGTCTTGCGACTCGTTCCTTTAGAACCACTGGCCCGATCTTCCTGTGGAGCACTAAGCTCTCACGGGGCGGATGAGAAGGGAGCTGCTTCGTGTCTTTCCTGCTCCTCTGACGACACGCATGGTTGTGCCGATGCGCGGCGAGCCGACGCCCCTCACTAGCTGATTTTCATAGCCACCCGCCACTAGGGCTGATTTTATAGTCGACGCCCAAACACGTAGGGCTGATTTCATAGCCACGCCATCCTAGGCTGATTTTCATAGCCACACCGCCATCAGCTGATTTTCATGAGCCACGCCACCACTAGGCTGATTTTCATAGCCACGCCCATCACTAGGACTGATTTTCATACACAGCCCATCACTAGGACGTGATTTTCTTAGCCACAACCCACAACTAGTGCTGATTTTCATAGCCACGCCCATCCACAGGCTGATTTCATAGCCACACCCGCCATAGGCTGATTTTCATACACGCCACCACTAGGGCATGATTCTAGCCACGGCCCATCACTAGGGCTGATTTTCCATAGCACGGCCATCACTGGGGCTGATTTTTCATAGCCACAAGCCCACCACTAGGGCTATTTCGGGTGGGCTCTATGGCGCACATGCTCAGACATCCTGCGGGCTTGTGTTATGAGTAGGTCTTTATTTCGGAACGTGTAGTTTATCACGGGACTGGCCAGTCTTCTGAAACTCCTCTGGATCTGTTTTCAGTCTTTTCAGCTCTGGCGCATCATTGTTTTCACCATGAATGACATGTGAAGCCTGCTAACTGCTTTCTGTCTCTAGATGTTTTTTTTCCATATATGCCAACCTAACAATCTTCCCCTAAACAGAAGGATACTAACCGTAACTAAAGCACCCATCACAACTAAGGCACTTTTAATCATGAATATGATGGAATCTGATTTAAAACTGTAATGTAATTTGTGACTGTATGTTACGTGTATATAACGCTGTGTTTGCCATCGATTCTTATATACCAATGTAAGTATTGTCGGTGTTACTGTATCTTCTCTTTCAAAGTGAGGAAATGTTCTCGCTTCCTATCGGGGAAATAAATTCCCTGTATAAGCTCATCTCGACCTGATTTCATTTCTGTTTGCGTGGGTTAATGTGGGTGCCTGTACGCGTCTCGAAATGATCTTGAATGAAAGACAAAGTACGAAAATGCTGCTCACATTGGTTATGCCTATGGCGGTGGCGGAGGCTAGGAATTGAGTGGCTGTTAATTAGTCTCTATGGTTTAGGTCTCTTCAGGTTTGATTCTCTAGTGGTTTAGGTTCTTCAGGTGTAGGTTCTCTATGTTTAGTTATTCGGTTTAGTCTCTGTAGTGGTTTAGGTTCTCTAGTGTTTAGGTCTCAGGTTTGTTCTCTAGTGTTTAGGTTTTCCAGGTTATTCTCAGTGTTTAGTCTTCAGGTTTAGTCTCTTAGTGTTTATGTTCTTCAGTGGGTTTAGTTCTTCAGTTTAGTTCCTATGGTTGTTCTTCAGGGGTTTAGGTTCTTAGGTTTAGGTTCTTCAGTTTAGGTCTCTAGTGTTAGGTTCCTAGTGGTTAGGGGTTCTCGTAGTGTTTAGGTTTCAAGGGGGTTGGGTTCTGCGAGCGTGTTAGTCTCTAAGATGGTTTAGTTCTTAGTGGTTTAGGTGTCTCAGTGTTAGTCCAGTGGCTTTATTCTCTATGTAGG
>NW_017968525.1:545382-559752 GCF_000165445.2 Microcebus murinus
GCCACGCCCACCACTAGGGCTGATTTTCATAGCCACGCCCATCACTAGGGCTGATTTTCATAGCCACGCCCATCACTAGGGCTGATTTTCCGGGTGGGGCTTCTATGGCGCACATGCTCAGACATCCTGATGGGGCTTGTGTTATGAGTAGGTCTTATTTTCGGGGAAACGTGGTAGTTTATCAACGGGGACGGCCAGTCTTCTGAAACTCCTCTGGATCTGTTTTCTCTTTTCAGTCTCTGGGCGTCTTCATTGTTTTTCACCATGATGACAGTGAAGCCTGCTAACTGGTTTTTCTGTCTCTAGATTTTTTTTTCCTCTAAGCCAACCTCAAAATCTTCCCCTAGAACAGAAAGATACTAATCCGTAACTTAAAGCACCCATCACAAGTATAGGCACTTTATCATGAATCGAATGGAAATCTGATTTAAAACTGTAATGTAATTTGTGACTGTATGTACGTGTATATACACGCCTGTGTTTGCCACTCGATTCTTATTATGACCATGTTAAGTATGTGGTGTTACTGTATCTTCTCTTTGCAAGTGAGGAAATGTTCTCGCTTCCTTAGGGGGGAAAAATTCCTGTATAAGCTCATCTCAGACCTGATTTCATTTCTGTTTGCTGGGGTTACGTAGGTGCCTGGTACTCGAAATGATCTTGAATGAAAAGACAAAGTACAAAATGGCATGCTCACATTGGTTATGCCTATGTGCGTGCAGAGGCTAGGAATTTGAGTGGTTTAGGTTCTTCAGGTTTAGGTTCTCTAGTGGTTTAGGTTCTCTAGTGGTTTAGGTTCTTCAGGTTTAGGGTCTTTAGTGGTTTAGGTTCATCAGGTTTAGGTTCTCTAGTGGTTTAGGTCCTTCAGGTTTAGGTTCTTCAGGTTTAGGTTCTTTAGTGGTTTAGGTCCTTCAGGTTTAGGGTCTTTAGCGGTTTAGGTTCATCAGGTTTAGGTTCTTTAGTGGTAGGGGTCGGTACATTATACTTTGGAACTCCTGGGATCCCGCTTAACGGCAAACAGGTAGCAGGAACTGAAGCTCTTGGTTGCAAAGTGAACATGCACACGCAACCTCGCACACATACCAGACGAGTGAATAACACGCTAATGATTATCCTACCTCTGATGGTAGTAGGACTGTAGCTTCGGGCACTGTGTAAGAGGTAGCTTTTGAAGCTGGCAAAACAGTGACTACTATTTTTAGTTCAATTTCTGCTCTTTAAAAAAAAAACCAAAACAACGTGGTATACTCCTTGCTACTCCTGGATGGTTTTAATGTATTTTAATTAATGTTATCTTATTGCTTTTGTGTCCTGAGGCACAAATTATATCTTTAGTGAAAGATATAATTTCAGAAGGCCGATGAAATTAGATCGGTCTGACGAGGAAGACTCTGTTATTCATATTTGTGGTTATAAAATATTTCAGGTACATCTGCGTAAGATATCCTTGTGCCGTAAACATACAGACGATGTTCTGAATACAGACGTTTGTCTTCGAGAGTTGTGGGGTGGCTACAGACCAGCACAGCCATAGTAGCTACAGTTTGGAGGTGATTTTTGGTATTAAACATGACTTTACAATTTTCACTTAGAGTGTCATCATGCCATGATATATAAAGCAATGAAAGTGATTCTATAAACCACACACACACACACACACACAATCCCTCAGCTTTGTTATTTTAGAGTTAGACTTCACACATTCTTTGATTGAATTGGCACGAGGTACGTGACCGGGTAGAAATCAGCTTTGTTTGGATCTAAACGAGTAGCCAACTGTAGGGCGTGGAAAATCTGTTTTAAATTGCTTGCCGGAGCGGGGTGCAATTAAAGCATTGCAATAAAGTCAAAGATAATTCTCTGAGGAAGAAAAATAAAATAAATAATATTTGTGAGTGAGGCTGGATAGGAGACACAGTCAATAAAGAAGAAAAGCTTTAACAAACTATTTGTAATGATGAAATGCAGAGCCGAGTTTCGCTAAGGGGAGAAACAGATAAGGTGTCACAAAGTGGTGGAACGGTCATTATAATGTTGTAACGGTGGTATCTTTCCTACTTTAGAGATTAGCGCTCTGAAACCCTCTTTTTATTTTTATTATTTTTGATTCACTTTTTCTGTGTCATACATGGCATGAAACCCTCCTAACTTGATGCTATGAAAATTGAAATCTCGGTGGGGAAGGCCACGGGTACCAAGATAGTGAACCTCAGGAACTTCGTGCACATCTTTTTTTTTTTTTTTTTGAGACAGAGTCTCGCTTTGTCACCCAGGCTAGAGTGAGTGCCGTGGCGTCAGCCTAGCTCACAGCAACCTCAGACTACTGGGCTCAAGCGATCCTCCTGCCTCAGCCTCCCGAGTAGCTGGGACTACAGGCATGCACCACCACGCCTGGCTAATTTTTTCTATATGTATTAGTTGGCCAATTAATTTCTTTCTATTTATAGTAGAGACAGGGTCTCGCTCTTGCTCAGGCTGGTTTCAAACTCCTGACCTAGAGTGATCCTCCCGCCTCAGCCTCCCAGAGAGCTAGGATGACAGGTGTGAGCCACCTCACCCGACCACGGAACTTCGTACACATTTTTGCGAGTCTCTAAAATCAACAGCAAAGTGCACTCTAGAAACCTCACACATAGTTTTGTTGTAATATGTGTATACCTGTTGCTTGGTGGCAGATAATGACCATCTGAAGATGCTTCTGCTTTATCCAGGAGCTAGTCATCCATCCAAATTGTCATTGCTCCCCTTTTCCCCCACTCCCTCCCTACGTTTCCATTCAATTGTTTCCCGTTTTGTGGCAGGCACTGTTTTAGGCTCTGGAAGTACAATGACATGAAGTCCCTGCCCTCAATAAGGTGACGATCTAGCTGAGAGAGGTAGTCAGGTACTGTGTTTCCCCGACAATAAGACCTACCCATAAAATGAGCCCTAGCAGGATTTCTAAGCATGTGAGCAGTAGAAGCCCTACCCCGAAAATCAGCCCTAGTGACGGGCGTGGCTGCGCAGCGCATCTGCACAACCCATGC
The DNA here is from genome assembly GCF_000165445.2 of Microcebus murinus. Lineage (NCBI taxonomy): Eukaryota > Metazoa > Chordata > Mammalia > Primates > Cheirogaleidae > Microcebus > Microcebus murinus. The sequence goes on from NW_017968525.1 coordinate 548,409, forward strand.
GTGTCGTCGCGGAGCGGGAAAGAACACGAGCAGCCCTTCTCATCCGCCCCGTGAGAGCTCTAGTGCTCCACAGGAGAGATCGGGGCCGGTGGTTCTAAAGGAAACAGAGTTGCAAGAGATTCAGGATGGGATTCGGGGTTTGGAGAGTGAGGAGGATGTTCCAGAAGAAGACGACTTCACTCCATTTGAATAAATGTAGATGGTTGTACCATACTTAAAAGAAAATAGCACATCCCCTGAAAATAAGCCCTAGTGTGTCTTCTTGGGGAAAAATAAATATAAGACCTTGTCTTATTTTCAGGGAAACACGGTAGGTAGAAGTTATTTGAGGCCGTGTGGTTGATTGAGGTGACCAAGATAGAGAGTGTAGAGTGTAGACAGGCAAGAGGTCTAGGAACCGAGCCCGGGGCAGGCTGAGTCTGGAGGCGTGGGTGAGCAGGGCAGCAGAGAAGACCTGGGAAGGAAGAGTGAGTCAAGTGGGACGGGAGCGCACAGAACGAGGGTTCCCAGGAGGCGTGTGATGAAATGTTTCCAGATAGAGGAATCATCCAGCAGGGTGAGGGTTCAGGTGGACATTTGGCTTTGGCAACAGGGAGCTCATGGGTGACCTTGGTGAGCAGTTTTGATAGAATGGTAGGAATGAAAGCTTGATTGGAGTGAACTCAATGGGAGGAGGGAAGCAGAGACTGTAAATACAGATAGCTCTGGATTTTATGACTACCGTGTTTCCCCGAAAACAAGACAGGGTCTTATATTTATTTTTCCCCAAGAAGACACCCTAGGGCTGATTTTCAGGGCATGTGTTATTTTTTTTTTTTTAAGTACAGTGCAACCATCTCCATTGATTCAAATAGAGTGAAGTAAGTCGTCTTCTTCTGGAACATCATCCTCACTCTCCAAACCCCGAATCCCATCCTGAATGTCTTGCGACTCTGTTTCCTTTAGAACCACTGGCCCTGATCTCTCCTGTGGAGCACTAGAGCTCTCACGGGGTGGATGAGAAGGGCTGCTCGTGTTCTTTCCCGCCTCGACCACACGCACGGGTTGTGCAGATGCGCTGTGCAGCCACGCCCATCACTAGGGCTGATTTTCGGGGTAGGGCTTCTATGGCGCACATGCTCAGACATCCTGCTGGGGCTTATCTCATGGGTAGGTCTTGCTGGGTGTGTGGTCCCATGTTCATCCCAGAGATGCTGGGGTGCTAGGATGCTAGAGATATAAAAACCTTTGGGACGCTTTTATATAACCTGCTAGGAGTGGAGGTCCGCTGGCTCTCAGGCTCCCCTTTTCTGTGACTGTAACCTTGCCTGGTCGTGACACCTTCTTGCCAAAATATATTATTCTTGTCCCTTTTGAACACATTTTTAGCTCCTCTCCTCCTTAACGGAGAATGCAGTTGGGCTGAGTTCCTGAGGGGTGGATCAGGGAGTGTGAGGGTTATATAGGATTAGTCACGAAGTCGTAAGAGAAGAAATATTTGACTAAGAGGATATTTATCTGGGATTCACTTGCATGAATAAAGAAGATGAAGAAATTACACATCATTAGCTCTCGGGATAATTTACATCCCGAAAAACAGTTTTTTAACGGCATTTCCATTTCGTCCTTCACGTATCCTAAAATCAAGAGTTGTAAGTGAAGTGTAATTAGGAGACTTGAGTTTCATCGCTTCTTCTCATCCAAGGTGAGGGAGCAGAAGACCCAAAAAGGCTCCTGAAAGGTAGGGGTGAAGCAAAAGGGCTCTGAGTTCAGATCCCCCCGTCCCACCGTAGTGGTCTTGGGCAAAAACCGTTGAGAAGAAGAAAGACGCTGTCTAGGAATTGAATGTGGGTGGAGGTGAGAACTTAAGCTTTCAGGGAGATCCGTACAATTTCACAATCAAAGGGAATATCAAATGGTGATCCTTCATGGCCATATTAAGTCTGAAAAAACATTTTTTTTTTAAATAATGTAATTGATAGAATTAGGTTTGATGCCTAATGTCCTTCACCCTGGGAAGAATTGGGCACCTGTTCTGTTAACTGCCGGAACTCACCTGGCCAGATGTGATTATTTTCTGTGCGATGAGAGGGGACCCTTTCTTTTAGGGGTTCGCTCCCCTCCGCTGAGTCCACAGAGGGGGAAATAAAGGAAGGAAGCGGAATGAAACCGCACGCTGAGGAGAGCTTTAGGTTTTAGCACAAGGGGAGTTTTTCCCTAATGAGGGCTCTCGGAGGCTGTTCACGGCTTCCCCTCGGGATTTGCAAATCACTCTCTCCTGGATGATCAAGGAGGGTGATCAGGAGGCCCTGGAGGTGTGTGTCTTTTCTGGTCTCTTGGAAAGATATAAGAAAACACGCGGCCGAGTTTGCCCTTTGACCTCCCACCGCAAACACACACACCCTCACCGTCAGCCGGGTGTACTTGGGCCCATTCGAGATCCACAGGAACGTGGCGTTTGACAGCAACGAGATCGGAGACAGACGCGTTGCCATGCACAGATCGAAGCTCCCCACCAACCCAAACCTTCACCACCCCAGAGACAGATGATTCCGCCGTGTCCGCTCCGTTCCGAGGAGCTGTCTTGTTCTTGCATCTTCCCTTTTCGTCTCGACAACCTGAGTCCGGCCTCTTACGTCCAGCATTTAAATTTAGGTATGAAAGAAAGAGGAGGCTTAGCTGGGTATTGTTTCTATTAAATCTTGTAGTGAGTTAACACATTATCAAACATGGCCTTGCTTTCCCAGGCCTTACGATATTCTCATTTGCAAGATAAGGAAAATGCCCAGGCAGCTGTCTTCCTTACTTCCGAATTCATGTATCACCCAGCATCATTAACCCTTTGTGGTTCTCTTTTTCATGCCGGTGTATGTCTGTTATGGGAAATTTTAAATAAAAGCCAGCTGTGTTAAATATTCATAGAATCGATTGTCACTTGCTTAAAATCTTCGGTGATTTATCTCCGGGGAGTTTTAATAGGGCAGTAATTCTGCATTACGTTCCTTGCACCCACATTTAATTGATACTATATTTCAAGAGGATTATTGCAGGTTTATTGCCGTTTTATTTAGGGTTGTGGTTCTGGGCTAGTAATCGAGAGGCATGAGATTCCCAAATCTGTTGTTTCCATTTTAATTGTGCGTGCTTTCGAGCTGACAAGTTTAAGAAGGGCCGTTAACTATTCAGCAGACCTGACGGATAAAAAACATTTTGGCAAAGTAGACTTGGGAATACTTTGCTTGGGCATGCTGTTGTGTGAGTCTATTTCTTTAAACGATGGTAGAATTAAATCTATATACCGTGTTTTCCCGAAAATTAGACAGGGTCTTATTATTTATTTTTCCTCAAGAGGACACCCTAGGGCTTATTTTCAGGGGATGTGTTCTTTTCCCCTCAAAGCCTCAGCTTGCAGCACGCACAGGATGGCCGGGACCCGACAGGGGGAGCCGGCCTTGTAGGTGGGGCTGCCCGCACCTTTCCGGTCACCTCTGGGACAGCAGCTGTCACGACGGGGCGGATGACAAGGGCTGCTCGTGTCCTTTCCCGCTCCGCGACGACACGCATGGGTTGTGCAGATGCGCTGCGCAGCCACGCCCGTCACTAGGGCTTATTTTCGGGGTAGGGCTTCTATGGCACACATGCTTAGAAATCCTGCTGGGGCTTATTTTATGGGTAGGTCTTATTTTCGGGGAAACACGGTAATTCAAAATGAGTTTGTGTTCAGATCCTCTCCATTTAAGTATGAGTAAGACCTTTAATGTTTTTTTCTTACAAGTTTTGTCAATACAAATTACTTTAGGAAATGAGCCCCTCACACTATTATCCTTGTCATTTGTCTTGCTCATTTTTCTTTAACGCCAGATTAAAACTTTAACCCTCAACTGTGGCTAAATGGTTGAGCTACAAAAAGGCAGAATGCAGAATTAAACCAAACCCGTGGCTTTGTGAGTTTGGCTTCTGGATAGAATCGCTGGCATATTTTTTTTTTTTTTGCAGTGATAGTAAGAGAAATGTTTTGCAGTATCTCAACAGGGACTTTTTATATATTCCTTTTTGATTCTGCTTTTTTTTTTTTGCCCTGTGGGCTCTGCTTTTCTGGGAGAGCTGGGGTGTGAGTGGAGGGAAAGGGTTTGATGCTTTCAGTCTAGTGAAACCCAGTTTGCCCCCTGAGGGCTCTGCTTTAATTTGGTTAATGCTGTTAACAGCTGAAAAAAAATTCATTCTCTGCAGGAATCCAATGTGGATCTGTTACTAAGAAAGAGAGACAGTAAGCTTGCAATGTTACAAATTGTTTCATTTTATTTATTTGGTTAGTATCTCTTCTGGGGGCTCCTTATGCTTTCTGTGATTTGCAGGAGTCTTTCCATACATTTTATTTTATCTGTTTTTGTCACCGAATGGTTATATTTTAGTTGTGTGTGTGTGTGTGTGTGTATGGGGGGCGGGAGGCAGTTCAGAATCTCTTGAATATTCTGCACTAAAATTTGCATTTACTGGATAAGCTCTCTTATCTGGGAATATCATGATGAACAGCTGGTCCAGTTATTTAAGGTGGAGAAATGTAGAAAATGTTATTACATTTATATCTTAAACCTTTTAAAGTCAAATATATGTCTGCTAATTTCTGATGTGGGCCTAGTCCTGATAAGTGGTTTCTGTGTTGTTCTTTGCACATGAATCACACTCTTTTTTTTTTTTTTAAGTTTTTTTTTTTTTTTTTGAATCACACTCTTGATGCATGTTCTATGTGGTTTTAGTTTGGGTTACTTTAAAGCACTGTAAGATCTTTAGAATACTTGTGAGCTCTTTGAGTGCAAAACCCTTCCAGGTTTTTGTGATACACCTCCTAGTCCTTTCCTACTTCTTCCTCACACCTGATATTATGGCTGGTCATTTTACTGTTTCACTTTTATTGTGCTATTCCAAATCATTCCGATATTCAAGTTCATTTTCACGGAAGCATTAATTTCTCCGAACACATATCGTATGTGTTTGTATAAATTTAAAATTAAAAGAACAACTGGCCTAAGTAGGTTAGGAATGAACACATCTTACCCTAGGGAAGGATACAGCTTGATTGGTAGGACAGATGGTTGCTGTTCAAACTGTATGTGGTAGAGTCTAGTCTTTCTTATTTCCAGTCTGTCTTGGACCTGTACTTTTGTAAATGAAAAAAAAAAGAGAGAGAAGAAATTTAAAAAGACGTATAAAATACAAGCCTTAACTTATAAACTTAATTTTGAAAATGACAGAAATAACATTATATCAGTAAATATAATTAGAACAATCATAAGAAAAATTTATGAAATCTATACATGTTCTTTTTGTTGTTGTTTGGTTTTGAGATAGAGTCTCACTCTGCTGCCCAGACTAGAGTGCTGTGGCGTCAGCCTAGCTCACGGCAACCTCCAACTCCTGGGCTCAAAGCAATCCTCTCTGCCTCAGCTCCCAGTAGCTGGGACTACAGGCATGAGCCACCATGCCTGGCTAATTATATATAAATTTTTTTTATTTGACTAATTAATTTCTTTCTAATTTTAGTAGAGACGGGGGTCTTGCTCCTGTTCAGGCTGGCTCGAACCTCGCTGACACTGCTCCCGCCTCCCGGCCTCGCCAGAGTGCTGGATTACAGCGGACCACGCCACCAGAATGTGTTCTTTTCAGTGGAGACATTTCTTAGACCCAGAGTCTCTGCTGCTAAGAACCAATAAACTCTTGAATTCTCATGTTTCTTCTGTGGTCAACAGGCATCTGTCTAGTTATCCCTTAAGAAATCTCAGGCCGGGCACAGTGGCTCACGCCGTAATCCTAGCACTCTGGGGAGGCCGAGGCGGAGGATCGCTCCTGAGTGAGGAGCTTCGAAAACCAGCCGAGCAGAGCGAGACCCCGTCTCTACTATTAAATAGAAAGAATTAATTGGCCACTTTAGATTAGTTCATAGAAAAAAATTAGCCGGGCACGGTGCACATGCTGTAGTCCCCAGCATATCCTCGGGAGCTGAGGCAAGAAGGATCCCTTGAGCCCAGCGAGTGGACGTGATGTGAGCTAGGCTGACGCCACGGCACTCACTCTAAGCCTGGGCACAGAGCAGGATCTTGCTTCAAAAAAAAAAGAAATCTCAATATTTGGTTCCTTCTTCCTTTGCCTGAGTGTATCACCTGGGCCCAGGAGAATTTAGCAGCTGTTCCTGTGAAACACAGCTTCAAAAAAATAATAATAATAAATGATGCATTGGGGTGTTTCAAGCCCCCATTTTTATCTGTTAGCTAACTTATGATTTTAAATGATAACCCTTCTATGAACAGGGGCTATTTGGGACAGCTGTGATGCGTCTTGCTGTTTTTTAGTTCATAGCTGAGAATGGAAGCCAGTTGTTCATATTATTTAAGCAAATGGAAGTTTTAGCCACAGTTGAAATTCATTCTCGTGAAAGTCATTAGCAAAGTCTTGTGCGTTTGAGAAAGGGACTGAATGTCCTTGGAGTGGCTACAGCCAGGATTTTGAAAGAGGAGGCCACAGTTGAGGCTGTCAGGGGGGGAAACCGAGAACGTACTGGTGATGAGAATAGATTTATTTCAGAGTGGAAAAAAAAAATGTAGGCTGTTAATTTTAGAAGCATTTCCTTTCTGATATCATACCTTGCCATTTGAAGTTTTTCAGTAGACTAAAACGAGCTGATTTGACAGTCAAAAAGTATCATTGAAAAAAAAATGACAAGTCATCATCTTTTGCCAGGAAGACTCCCCTCTTCCCCCCCAGCCAGGTGAGAGGAAAGCAGTGTTTGATTTCAAGCCTATTCAGAGGGAAGCCACTTCCGACAATCATTCTGGTAGCTGTCAGTCAGTCCCCTGATTGCTTGCAGTGTGTCCCTACGATTTCACGCTAAGGATTTCGGATTTTGGATTTCACTTCCAGCCCAGGGTGTGGGCAGGTCATCCACTTGCGTTGCATGGATAGGGAAAAGCCCCCACCCGGGAGCCCTGAGGCAAAATCCACTGCTGATTGGATGCCTGTGAAGCTCACTGGCCCATCCTACTAATCCCACCCTTAATTGGATAACTCTGCGTGCTCATAGTTGATTGGTTGCGTGTGATCCAAGAAATGTATAATACTGGAGAGAGAGAAATAAGGAGGCGGGGCTCAGAATTTGGTGAACCCGTTGGCGAAATAAAAGCTTAATTTCCGACCCTCTGTGTGCAACCGTCCGGTTCTTTCCCCAGTCAGTGGCTGCAATGCTTGCAGGAACAGCATGGACTGCAAACTCCTGCGCTAGGCGTTAGGCTGTGAGAGTTTGCAAACCACACTGAGTCCTTGCTCTGTCTGGGTGCTCCTCATCTAGCAGAGGAGACCGAGAGCCTTACAGATATGTAATCAATCAATCAGAAATTAATCAATTAATTAATTAGATTAATTAGAGACAGAGTTTTGGCCCTCGTCTGTCCTGGTGGCGGCTCTGTACACTCTGGCGCCCTCACAGTGATCCTCCTGCTGGGCCGTCCGCAAAGTGGCTGGGGAGTTACAGGGGCCTGAGCCACCTGCTGGCCCAGGCCCAGGCCCGTTAGGCCTGCCAGGCTATTTGATTGTGTGCGCCCCTACCCGATCTGTTTCCAGTTAGGCCCTTAGGGTATGGCAACAAATAAAACGACCCGCGTCTTGCCTGGAGAGGTGCTCCATGGTGCCCCGTGAAAATAAGAACTCCAAAAACAAGCGGCCTAGCAGGGAGTCGTAAGCATGTGCCCCAGCGCGCCCCCGTACCCGAAAATCAGGGCCCTACTGTTGATGGGCCCCGTGGCCTTAGGTGGAAATCAGCCCCTAGTGATGGGCGTGGCTATGAAAATCAGCGCCTTCGTAGTGATGAGCGGTGGTTATGAACACTCGCCCCTTGAGACGGGCTATGAAAATCAGCACTTGAGTGACCCAGGGCGTGGCTATGAATCGCCCTAGTGTGAGAGCGTCGCTATGCCTCACCCCTGTAGGTGGATGGGCGTCGGGCTATGAAAATCAGCCCTAGTGACGGCGCGTGGCCTGCGCTGAGCGTCATGGCTGCCACACCGCATGCTGGTGTCGTCGCCCGCACGCGGGGAAAGAACACGAGCAGTCCTGTCTCATCCGCCCGTGGACAGCTCTATGTGTCTCACAGCGAGAGATCAGCGGCCAGTGGTTCTAAAGCGAAAATAGAGTGCAAGACATATGTGCAGGGGTGGTTCGGGTTCTGGAGAGGATGATGTTCCAGAAGAAGACGACTTAGCTCTATTTGAATCACTGTAGATTGTTGTGCTGTACTTAAAAAAAAAAAAAAACACATCCCCTGAAAATAAGTCCTAGGGTGTCTTCTTGAGGAAAAATAAATATAAGACCCCGTCTTATTTTCGGGGAAACACGGTACATGTAACTAAAACACCAGATGGCTGATGTTGCAGACTAGAGCTGGGAAAGGGTATAGTCTTGGGTTCTGGAGGCAAACTCTCTCCGGAAGCTGAGTCGGAATCTGATACGCAAAGCTGATCAGATCTTCCTAAGGGCCATCCCTGCAGACCTGGGTCCCTTTGTTTCAGTTAGTTGTTGGGCATTGCTAGACATTGTGCAGGTTGACACATTCTAGCTGCGTGGGCTTCCTTTTCGTTAGTCCATACCTTCCCTTGCCTCTTTAAAAAGATTTTTATTGTTTCTGACTTTCCATTTTGAAATGATTTCAGGCTTTCAAAACAGTTGCAAAAAAATAGTACAAGGAAATCCCCTGCATTCTTCACCTTGGTTTTTCTAAATGTTAACATCTTAATCATTGTACAGTCACCAAAATTAGTAAATTGACATTGATGCAGTACAGACATCTGTAGACCTCATTCAAATCCTGCCAGCTAATGTCAGGTTAATGTTCTTTTTCCGGTCTAGGATCCAACAATCCAGGATGACATGTTGCATTTAGTTGTTTCTTCATTCTTCCTTAGTATGGAACAATGCCTCGCTCTTTTTTTGTCTTTCATAACCTTGACACTTCTGAACAGTACTCATTGCGGAGAATGCTCCTCAATTTGAGTTTTTTGGTTGTTTCCTAATGACTGAATACAGACTATCTGTTTTTCTGTTGTTTTTTGAGACAGAGTGCCCTGGCCTCATCCTAGCTCACAGCAACCTCCAACTCCTGGGCTCAAGCAATCCTCCTGCCTCAGCCTCCTCCCAAGTAGCTGGGACTGCAGGCATGCACCACCACGCCTGGCTAATTTTTTCTCTATATATTAGTTGTCCAATTAATTTCTTTCTATTTATAGTAGAGGTGGGATCTTGGTCTTGCTCAGGCTGGTTTTTTTGAACCCCTGACCTCAAGCAATCCACCCGCCTCGGCCTCCCAGAGTGCTAGGATTACAGGCATGAGCCACCGTGCCCAGCCGATATGCTCTTATTTTAAGTGATCTTGGTGCCCGCATACTCAGGAATGCAGATGTAGGAATTGGGATCACCTGGCCATAATGAGGGTGCCTCTGGGTGGCCTAAGGATGTGTCTACATTCTTGTGTGCTAACTTTCCAAGTCATCCATTCAAACACAAAAATGAAATAGAAATGTTCTAAGTCTCAGGTTTCCTACTGGGGGAAAATTGTCCCTGGATCCCAGTTAGGAAAACTTAGGATGGCTTTACCTGCCCTAAATACCTCACTCCCCAGAGACTGCACCATTGTGGTAAGATTTGGGAGTTCCCTGGCCTTGAATCGATTATTAAAGTGGGTATTTTTCCCTCCATGATCTGCTCACTCCACCTATTATACATGGAATTTGAATTTAGAGTAACCTCATTCTGTTTTAGGATCGTCTGAGATTAACAGAAATGAAACTATTTGACATTTTTCTTAGCAAAGTTCGTTCTTCATTCCTAACTCTTCCCGTGTCTAGTTCTGGTCTTTTTTTTTTTTTTTAAACCTCCAGTAATATTTCCTTTTTTTTTTTTTTTTTTTTTTCTGATAGTTTTTGGCTCTTCTCCCTGGTAAAACACTATAAAAATAAATCGGCTAAATTTTAGCATAAATACAGTGGAAGCCGGTGGTTGGAGGGCTCACAGCTTGGAGAATGTCTGCTGGAGGTCCTGTGGGAAGAGATCTTACCGTATCGCAGGCTGCTGCTTTGAAGTCACTCGTGTTTCTTTTCCCGCCTCTAAATTGTCATTTCTCCAATTCTTCTTGGAAGCTTTAGTCTGCACAGCTTTGACAACAATTCAGGAGAATGAAATCGCTACCCACTGTGTGTGACATTTACTTGAACATAATTCAGCTGCCTCAAAATTGGCGGTTGCTGAGACGGTGAAGCGATGAGATGTTTGCACCGGCCCGTTGTTTAGAGGAAGGAAACCCTTCTAGGTGGCCATCTAATTTCAGGGCTGTGAAAAAGCCTTTATCTGATTATGCGGACTTTGGATGGATTTTTTTTTTCCACTTCGGTTTCACGTAGAGCGGTTCTACCGTGTTTCCCCGAAAATAAGACCTACCCATCAAATAAGCCCCAGCAGGGTTTCTGAGCATGTGCGCAATAGAAGCCCTACCCTGAAAATCAGCCCTGGTGATGGGCGTGGCTGCGCAGCGCATCTGCACAACCCATGCGTGTCGTCGCGGAGCGGGAAAGGACACGAGCAGCCCTTGTCATCCGCCCCGTCGTGACAGCTGCTGTCCCAGAGGTGACCGGAAAGGTGCGGGCAGCCCCACCTACAAGGCCGGCTCCCCCTGTCGGGTCCCGGCCATCCTGTGCGTGCTGCAAGCTGAGGCTTTGAGGGGAAAATAACGCATCCCCTGAGAATAAGCCCTAGGGTGTCTTCTTGAGGAAAAATAAATATAAGACCCTGTCTTATTTTGGGGGAAACATGGTAACTAGCGTGTGTTCTGGAGTGAAAATTTTTCTCCCTGTGTGTGATTGAATATTATAAAAAAAAAAAAATCACCCCTTGTGTTTAGAAGAATGCCTGGAGATGCCCTGGCGTTTTCGGGGAAGGAAATGGGAACATAGGGGGTGTTAATCAGCGCTGACTCACCACCCCGTAAGGAGTGGGGCTGCAGTCATTTCCTCTCCAGGGCTCGGTGACCCCAAGACCTCAGGTTCCTCCCTGTCCCCGGGCCACACCTGTGAACCCCCCAACGCTTCCTGGCGGCCGGATCTTTGCATTGCTCTTCCCTGAGTCACCTCCTTGGCCTCGTTTGTCATCCTTGATGTTTCCCCTTGGCCATTGTTTCTCTAGAACCCACAAACAGCATCCTGTGATTATTATTTTTTTCTTTCCTCTTAAGCCTATGGCTTCTCTCCTTAACCCTGTCTCTTCATTGCCTTCATTTTTCTTTGGATGCTTTTATTTATTTCCTAGTCATGAAGCCGAAAATAGGTTGACA
>NW_017968525.1:576523-596479 GCF_000165445.2 Microcebus murinus
CTCCAGAGTGCTGGGATGACAGGTGTGAGCCACCGCGCCCGGTGGAGAATTGGAATATTTTAAAATAAAGTTTGTTTCTTAAGAATATAAGTATACAAATCAGAAATGGGATGTCTATGCTTTAGTACCCTCCTCTGTGGATCTCCTCTTATCTGAACAGCAACAGCGAGTAAGTTAAGAAGCATTCGTTTATCTGAACTCAGCCACTCTTACCATGTTTCCCCGAAAATAAGACAGGGTCTTATATTTATTTTTCCTCAGAAGACCACCCTGGGATTATTTCAGGGATGTTTATTTTTTTTGAGCACGACACCACAATCTACATTTATTCAAATAGAGTGAAGTCGTCTTCTTCTGAACATCATCCTCACTCTCCAAACCCGAATCCCATCCTGAATGTCTTGCCGACTCTGTTTCCTTTAGAACCACGGCCCCGATCTCTCCTGTGGAGCACTAGAGCTCTCACAGGCGGATGAGAAGGCTGCTCGTGTTCTTTCCCGCTCCGCGACGACACGCATGGGTTGTGCAGATGGCGCTGTGCAGCCACGCCCGCACTAGGGCTGATTTTTGGTGGAGGCTTCTATGGCAACATGCTTAGAAATTCTGCTGGGCTTGTTTTGATGGGTTAGCTTATTTTGGGGGAAACACGGTACATGTATGAAAAAAAGTGAAGTCTCGACCATAGGCCAAAAAGACCTGGCTCTCCCAAGAACGTGTTTGAAGAACAATGGCTGCGCTGTGCTCTGGCAGCAGGTGTTATGCTCAGAAGAACCCCCTTGCCAGGGAAAGCTCTCTGGTCCTGGCACTGCCCTGCTATATACAGTGTACGGTCCCGCTGCCCAAAGCAGGACAAAAGGTTTTCAGCAAGGTAAAATGACATACCTTCACCTAACCACCTGCACACCGTTAGCAGTAAGTGCTTTACGGCTGCCGTTCCCAAACCCCAGGCACAGAGCTCCGCCCTCCCTCCCCAGCCCCCCCCTCCCGCCCAACCCGCCCCTGCAAAAATTGTCTCCATGAACTTAGGCACGGGCCACACAGCAGGTGCAAGAGCTCCGCACCGTCCCAGGCTCGCCTCTACTTCTCCCAACCCGTCCCGAAAAACTGTCTCAGGAACCGGTCCCTTGTGCCAAAAAGGCTAGGGACCCGGTGATTTCTATTTGCAAATCAGTCTTAGGCTCTTCTAAACAATGAACTCAAGTCTTTTTTTTTTTTTTTTTTTTTTGAGACAGGAGTCTCACTTGTTCCCGGGCTAGAGTGCTGTGCGTCAGCCTAGTCACAGCAACTCAAACTCTTGGGTCAAGCGATCCTCCTGCCTCAGCCTCCCAAGCAACTGGGACTAAGAGGCATGCGCCACCGACGCCGCTCATTTTTTCATATATTTTTGAGTTGGCCAATTAACTTCTTACTAGTTTTTGTAGAGACAGGGTCTCCTCTGCTCAGCTGGTTTGAAACCTGACCTGAAGCAGATCCCGCCCTTCTCAGCCTCGCAGAGGCGTAGGATGGCAGCGTGAGCTACGCGCCCAGCTGGCCTCATTTGGATCTTAAATATTTGGCTTGCATTTTTTTTTTTCTATTCTAACTCACAGGAAAGGTTGTTCTCCTTCCTTAGCTGATCCAAAACACATTAGCCAAGACAATTCAAACATTGCAGAAGTTTGTCTCCCCAAAATGACCAGGCAGAGACAAGGCAAAAAGGAGTATGTTTGGAGAACATGTCTCTCATGGTGGTAAAAATTTGTTTAAAAAACTTGAGATTTCATAGTATTGAGAAAGTTCAAGTGGATCTACCAGTTTTGATCCAGCAATCCACTTGTGGGCAATCTACCCAAAAGATCAAGCATACTCTACAAAAAGGACACCTGCACTCAAATGTGTTATAGCAGCAGAATTCATAATCGAAGGCTGTGGAAACACCACGTGACCATCAATCCAAAGATCGGATTAATAAAGTAGTATAGTTACACCATGGAATACACTCAGCTCTAAGAAACAAACGTGAATTAGACTCTTGATATTTCGATAAGCGAGCCCATTCTACTAATAAAACGTAATCCCAAGAATGGAAAACAACACCACAAACTCACCAAACTGTATTAACTGAGGCAGCACCTAAGTGACACATAGACTACAGTAATAGGTATGGGCCAGGAGGGGTGTATACATACATAATGAGTGAGTGGATCCATCTGGGGGATGGGTCACGCTGGAAACTCAGACCTTGTGGGGGGGAGGGGAAAGGGCCATTTTTTGAAACTAAATTTGTACCCCATAATATGCTGAAAAATAAAAAAAAAACAAAAAAACGATGTTGGAATAGAAAATATTACATTGTTTTCAAAGAATGAGGGCTCAGCTGCTGTTTTTTGTTTTTTTGTTTTCCCCAGAAATAATCTATCCAGGCAACCCAAAAAAGGTAACCAAAAAAAGAATTTATTATGAATAACTGAAACGGGTTAATTTGTACCTCACTCATTCAGTACATTTTTATTGAGCTCTAACTATATGCCTGGTACCATTCTAGGGTTTGGAGATTTAGCACTAAACAAAGTTTCCACTTTAAGGAGGCTCACATTTCAGTCCTTCTGTCTCCATACGAAACATGATACACAGGCACCAAACAGACACAAGCAGCAAAGTGGCTACCGCTACAATGTATTATTTTTATTTATTTATTTATTTTTTTGATACAGAGTCTCACTCTGTTGCCCAGGCTATAGTGAGTGACGTGGCGTCAGCCTCACTCACAGCAACCTCAGACTCCTGGGCTCAAGCAATCCTCCTGCCTCAGCCTCCCGAGTAGCTGGGACTACAGGCATGCACTACCACGCCCGGCTAATTTTTTCTATATATTTTTAGTTGGTCAATTAATTTCTTTCTATTTTTAGTAGAGATGGGGGTCTCGCTCTTGCTCAGGCTGGTTTCCAACTCCTGACCTCGAGCTATCCTCCCGCCTTCGGCTCCCAGAGTGCTAGGATTACAGGCGTGAGCCACTCGCCTCGCCTACAATGCACTATTTTTTTAAACCAAAGTATCCACACACAAACGTGAAGAGGAATATTCGAATCGATCTGTTTTATAGCAAACATTTTATGTCTTATTTTAATCTCCAGACCGTATTTTACAATATACCAAATAACCCCACCACCATGTGAACGGTGCACTAAGGTTGCCGGGATTACAATCTGTGTGTGCTTTGGCGTGGAGTAGAACACTCCCCATCCTTTTCCCCCTCAAACACAAGGAACACATGCTGGAAACCCTCCAGTACCAACCCGGGTTTTAACAAGGGGAACATTGGTTCTTTTAGAGGCATTTCCTGCGTTCGTTTTTTTAAAGGTTAAAAAAATTGAATTCTTTGAGAAACTAAACTCAAGTTCAATTTCAACACGTCAGAAGTCAGCCTTAGCTAACTCTCTTTAAAACAAAAACAAACAAACAAAAAACTCCACTCCTGTTTTATTTAATTAAAAGAATAAAGGCCGGGCGCGGTGGCTCACGCTTGTAATCCTAGCTCTCTGGGAGGCCGAGGCGGGTGGATTGCTCCGAGGTCAGGAGTTCGAAACCAGCCTGAGCAAGAGCGAGACCCCGTCTCTACTATAAATAGAAAGAAATTAATTGGCCAACTAATATATATACAAAAAATTAGCCGGGCATGGTGGCGCATGCCTGTAGTCCCAGCTACTTGGGAGGCTGAGGCAGCAGGATTGCTTGAGCCCAGGAGTTTGAGGTTGCTGTGAGCTAGGCTGACGCCACGGCACTCACTGTAGCCTGGGCACCAAAGCGAGACTCTGTCTCAAAAAAAAAAAAAAAAAAAAAAAAGAATAAAAAATAGTCCCAAGAACTAGCCTGTCCAGAATACAGTCAACCCTACTGAACAAAAAATCGATATGGATTGGAAGGGGAAGGGATGAGGAAAAAATAGGCTTTCGATGTTTGGCAGATAACGATGTTGTCGTTAGTATGATTATGGTGAACAAATGATGATTCTTAATCTGTCTGCTCTTCTGGTTCACTAATTGCTTTCGGAAGTGGATTTTTCTGTGCCAAAATCGTAGCTGTAACGTCAGTGAACATACGTCGTTCCAGCACTGCTTTTCTGAATGTCCTGATTCAGCCGGGGCATGGTAGCTCCTGTGGGCTAGGGCATCCCCTTTGGCAATAGAATAGTTAACCCTTTGCACTCGGATGTCGAGTGTGACCACCACTCAACACATAGTTTCACCGCGAGGGGAAAGGGGGATTTTTGTCTATTTTTCCAGTATCTTTTCTTGTTTTCATTAGCGCTAAAGGACAAGTAAAATGTAAATGCAGAGATGGTCCACTAACTCCCAGGGGTAGATTATTATTATCCACTAACTTAGAGCAACGTTTAGATGGAAACCTCCATGTAATCACAACTCACCCTAACAAAAAACACAAAGAGCGTGCTGTTTGTTCTAACAGAAAAATCAAAGGAGGAAGAAGAGAGACGATTTATATTTTCAAAACATGTGAATGCAAACCAGGTCTTCATGCGGGTGAATGTTTCAAAAAATATCACACCATGAAAAATTATGGAGATTAAAATTACTCTTTGAATGTATCAATAATTTGAAATATTAAAAAATCCAAATAAGTAAGTTTGTATGAAAAGAAACTCCCAGTTTTTTATTCTACTGCCGCGCTTTGTAAAATCTGGGGTATTTAAAAAATTGAATCCCGAGTAGAATAAAGGAATCGAGAAAAAAGCAAGTGAGTGCAAAGGGATTTCTTTTGTCCAGACATATTGTGCATTTGATAATATTTATGATTTACTTGTTGAATATTGCTTTCATCTGTTAATTTCCTCTATTAGGAAATGAAAGGTTAGTTCCGCTTGGGATTGTTTAGCCCCTAAATTTTTTCTCTGCACCCTTCACGTTGCATGGTAAATACATTCTACATCTTGAACCACGGTAGAATTTTTTAGGACCCCCCCCCAACTTCTTTTTGGCGATGCCCTTTGTGAAGTCCTGAGAAATGTTTTATATTTGAATGAGATTAAATCTGGGTTTCACTTTACTTTTCTTAAAACACATTGAGCAAGTTAATTTTCTGTTTGAGTTCCTACGGAGCACCATTCCTGCCCAGGAATTCAGGCTGAACCCTGCCAGAACATTCCTGTGGTTTTCCACGGGGCAGATCGGCGTGTTCGTGAAATCTTAGCCGTAGCTTGTGCTTTCCGTGGTTAATGAAAACATCTGGCTTTTACATTTTCCACAAACAGAGCGCAATGCTGGGGCCAGACCTTTTCGATGGCGATTAAATACTTCAAGCCTCCCCTCGGAAGAGTCCACACTCGGAATTAGGGTACCCTATAAGCTGTGGCGCCGTTCGTTAAGGATTTTAAAGATTCGGAAGGCGTTTGGGGTTATCCTGCCAAACAGACATACCCTTGAGAGAGGGGGTGGAGGGATAACCTCTGTGCATGTGAGTTCTTACAATGGCATTTGGCCTCTGCCCCTGCAGGTCTGGGTGTCCGTGGGTGAGCCGCTGTGGTCTGCAGCCAAGCATGCTGTGGTCGGATCTGCCCAGCCGGGGAGCAGAAACGTTCGCTGGATGGAAAATCCATAAAAGAAAGCCCCTGTGAAAGAAAGGCTGAGACCGGCGACATAACTTAAGCACAATCAGGTTGGTATAAGACAAGAGAGGCTGAACGAAGTAGATTGGGCCGGGTAGGGAGAGACTGTTTCGTCCCTTTCTTAAACGTGCTTGAGACAACCCAAAGGATCGTTCCCAGTTACTCGACAGATTCCCAGCGTCTCGTAAATAGCAGATGTGCCTTGACCGTCTGCGGATGGTGTACCGTCATCTTCCTTTCCTTCTCCTCTGTCCCACCCTCTTTCATCTTCCTTCCCTCTCTCAGAGAAGAGAGGGAGATCTTCAACCCAAAATATCGAAGGAGCTACAACAGCAGGTCGCTCCTGAGAGCTTCAGTGATCTTGGCTTTGTTTTTTTTTTTTTTTTTTTTTGTAGAGAAAGCAGTTTCCAGTGGCCTTGTAGAGTTGTATTGGTCCTTTCAAAGACTTGCACTCGTATTTGTATTTTCTCGCTGCTACAGGGTGGGGTCGTGGAGACCTGACGTTCTTTTGTTGGGGTGATTCTGGCTGTGAGCCCCGGTTTTTGCTTGGCAGGATTTTGCATGCTCTTATCTTCCCCCAGACGAAAGCTAACGATGCATTCATTTTCTGCCTTGTGTGCATTTGGTTGGCAGCAAGACACTCAGGACAGGGGAAGGGAAAAGTCTAAATCAATGCAAAATAGTCTCCCTGCGGACCGGGAGAGTAAAACAGCATAGATAACCCCGTATGGGGCAGGAAGGTGGAAAAGAATTCGGTTTGAGAAGATATATAGAGTGTAGAGACAGACACTGCAAACAATTTCTACTGGATGTCGATTGGGTGCATTCAGCTTTGTACTTAACAAGCAGTTAATAAATAAAGACCGTGTTTCTCAGAAAATAAGACCTACCCATGAAATAAGCCCTAGCAGGATTTCTAAGCATGTGCGCCATAGAAGCCCTACCCCGAAAATAAGCCCCAGTGACGGGCGTGGCTGCGCAGCGCATCTGCACAACCCATGCGTGTCGTCGCGGAGCGGGAAAGAACAGGAGCAGCCCTTCTCATCCGCCCCGTGAGAGCTCTAGTACTCCACAGGAGAGATCGGGGCCGGTGGTTCTAAAGGAAACAGAGTCGCAAGACATTCAGGATGGAATTTGGGGTCTGGAGAGTGAGGATGATGTTCCAGAAGAAGACGACTTCACTCTATTTGAATCAATGTAGATGGTTATGCCGTACTTAAAAAAAAAAAACTAACACATCCCCTGAAAATAAGCCCTGGGGTGTCTTCTTGAGGCCAAATAAATGTAAGACCCTGTCTTATTTTCAGGGAAACACGGTACTCACTAGAAAAGAGTGAGTTGACAGTCTGAAAGCCTATTAGGTTAGTGAATATCTGTTGACTTTGCCCACTCAGCCTGGTCTTCCTCCTCCTTTGAGTTGGGGGTTTGTCCCTTACGCTTAAAGCTCAAAACCGCCCGATTGAGCCAGGCGCGGTGGCTCACGCCTGTGATCCTAGCACTCTGGGAGGCTGAGGCGGGCGGATTGCTCGAGGTCAGGAGTTCGAAACCAGCCTGAGCAAGAGCGGAACCCTGTCTCTACTATAAATAGAAAGAAATTAATTGGCTAACTAATATATATATAAAATAATTAGCTGGGCATGGTGGCGCATGCCTGTAGTCCCAGCTACTCGGGAGGCTAAGGCAGAAGGATTGCTTGAGCCCAGGAGTTTGAGGTTGCTGTGAGCTAGGCTGACGCCAGGGCACTCACTCTAGCCTGGTCAACAAGGGAGACTCTGTCTCAAAAAAAAAACAAAAAAAAAAACCCCGCCCGATTGGCAGTGCCTTCTAGGTGTGAGGTCTTAGGCTGGAATCTGTGGAATCTGTAGGGGGGGGGCAGGTAGGTATTCCTATAGCTGACCCCTGGTATGAAAACCCTTCACAACCAGAGGTAAGGGCAAACTTCTGTGGGAGCAGAGATGAAATTATGAATTCTGCCGGGTGGTGGAAAGGCCAGCAGAGAGGGCTGCTCTTTGACAAAGGAGAAATAGACTTTAGTCTTCTTCAGGAACATTAAAAAAAAAATACATTTAATGCAATTACTTGCTTTTTAGAGTCTAAGACAAAGGGAGGCTTTCCAGAGCCTATAGTTAAAGTAAGTTGCAGATGGCCGGGCGTGGGTGGCTCAGACCTGTGATCCTTGCACTCTGGGAGGCCGAGGCAGGAGGATTGCTCAAGGTCAGGAGTTCGAAACCAGCCTGAGCAAGAACAAGACCCCCCTCTCTACTAAATATAGAAAGAAATTAATTGGCCAACTAAAAATATATAGAAAAAATTAGCCGGGCGTGGTGGCGCATGCCTGTAGTCCCAGCTACTCGGGAGGCTGAGGCAGGAGGATCACTTGAGCCCAGGAGTTGGGGGTTGCTGTGAGTGAGGCTGACGCCACGGCACTCACTCTAGTCCAGGCAACAGAGTGAGACTCTTGTCTCAAAAAATAAATAAATAACTAAAGTGAGTTGCAGACAGGGAAGATGATTTCAGAGCCTTGCTAGTAGTAGCATCTTGTTATTTATTGTAAAAGCAGTTTGTTTAGTGAGCAGCCAGATGAGAAGTTATCAGAAAGCCATCCAGAGTTTATTTTAATACCCCAGGGGACAAGCTGCTCTTCTCACCAAAACCTCAGTCAGGCTTTCTGTTCTCAGCAGAATAGAATCAATTCCATGGATTGAAATGTTTATTTCCTCCTTTTAAGGATAGACTTTATTATCGTTATTTTATCTTTTATAATTAACATTGTTTACTTGTTTTAAAATGAATAGACTTTATGTTTTGAGGGGGAAGTTTATGTGCTAGAAAAATTGAGCAGAAAGTATAGAGCTTCCATGTAACTCCCAAAGGTGATTTCTCCTACTATTAATATCTCCAAAAAGTCTTTGACTAATCAAGGCTTGTGAAGATTTCCTCCTGCGTTTCTTTCTAGAATTTCTGTTGTTTAGCTCTAACGTGAGGTCTGTAATCCATCTTGGGTTAGTTTTCACTTAGCGTGGGAGATTTGGGTCTACATTCATTTTATTTTGTTTTATTTTATTTTCTGTGTGTGAGTACCCAGCACCATTTGCTGAAAAGACTATTCTCTACCCATCGACTTGTCTTGGTTCCTTTGTAGAAAATCAGTTGACTGTAAATGTAGGGGATTATTTCTGTACCCTCAATTTTGTTCCTCTGATTTGTATGCTTATCTGCATGCCAGTACCACACTGTACTTAGGTTTTTGCAATGCAATTTTTCTATGAAAAAAAACTTTGTTCAAGAATTGGACTTAAGCTGCAGTAAGTCTCGGTTAAAAAAATATTGTTGTATATTTGCTACTTCCCTCCACATTCCTTCATGAGTCACCAGTCTCTGGCGATTTCTCCTTGGAATAATTTATGGGAATCTTAAATGGTAGAAAACAATGTGGAATACATCTAGATGCATTTTCTAAATTACTATATATATATATATTACTTTAAATCTAAGCGATGCTTTGTTTTTCATAAAGGTGTTAAGCAGTTTTGTGCCCTTTCTACATTTGAATAAAACAGATCAAATTTTTCATTACCTCTGTTTTAATCATTGCCAGTAACTACTAAATGAAGGATTTACAACTCTGGTATATTATTTCAAGAATTTTCATTGGTGGTGATATGAATTGAGTCTCACACAGAAAAAGAAGAATTTCATAAAACTATTATTTTATATAAAATATGAATTAAGGTGGTCTTGCTTGGCTTTGCTTAACATGGTGTGGTTCCATGTGTTTGATGAAAATTGGACATTTTCATAGTGCAATTAAAATGTTTTAAAATAAATAAAATGTTAGCTGTATTTTTGTACTTACCTATTCTGTTTTTCTCTTTGTATTGGAATGGTTCTCAGCAGACTAAAGACATTAAGATAATTACGTTAGAAACATGGAGGTTGCAGATTTATATATCTTCTTTAGTTACAACCATGCAAAACATATATATGAATGCATAAAGATTGAAAAGGAAATTTTTAAAAAGACAGTGCTTTATTGTGATGTTTGGATTCTAAGTTGCCCAATTTCTCTTATTTTATTTTCTAATAACATCATAATTTTTAATAAAGTTATAATTTTGTTTGGGACATGACTTATTTTTTAATGTGAAAAATATCTAAAATTCGGTCTTGGTGAAATGCAGAGATATATCGCCCTTCTGTGGCATATCGCTAAAAGCCAACTACTGGGCTTTAATCGGGGATTAAAACCACACTATTAGATTTGGAGCCTGTTTTCTGCGGTTCCGTTAGCCCGGCCCTGCCTCCCAGCTCCTGCAGGCTCCTCTCTCAGGAATCCTTACCTGCTCCCTGCTGTCTTTGTGATCTTCTCATTTCAGCCTGGGTAGACCAGCTTGTTGGGAACTGAGGAGTTTCTTACCTGGCCTCTTTACTTTTCTGAGTAGTCATTCATTCGGTTGATCATGTCACTTCCTAAAAATATATCCAAAGAGCAACGGGGACTTATTCTTTTTATTGTGTGTGTGTATATATATATATATACAAAGGAATAGGTTAAGCTTTCATTTGTGTCTCTGGGACCCTGGACATGGGTGTCATGATCTTTTCACCCAGTTACTTCTTTAAATCTTCTTTTCTTTCTCATTGCTGCCCGTTTTAACACCTTTGTGACCGGTTCACAGATTGACGCTATGAGGAGGGTAATGTAATGTGCTAAAAGGATCAGAGGATACATACCATGTTTCCCCGAAAATAAGACCTACCCATGAAATAAGCCCCAGCAGGATGTCTAAGCATGTGCGCCATAGAAGCCCCACCCCGAAAATCAGCCCTAGTGGTGGGCGTGGCTATGAAAATCAGCCCTGGTGGTGGGCGTGGCTATGAACAAAATCAGTCCTAGTGGTGGGCGTGGCTATGAAAATCAGCCCTGGTGATGGGCGTGGCTATGAAAATCAGCCCTAGTGATGGGCGTGGCTATGAAAATCAGCCCTAGTGACGGGCGTGGCTATGAAAATCAGCCCTAGCGACGGGCGTGGCTGCGCAGTGCATCTGCACAACCCAGGCTTGTCACAGAGCGGGAAAGAACACGAGCAGCCCTTCTCATCCACCCCGTGAGGGCTCTAGTGCTCCACAGGAGCGATCGGGGCCGGTGGTTCTAAAGGAAACAGAGTCGCAAGACATTCAGGATGGGATTCGGGGTTTGGAGAGTGAGGATGATGTTCCAGAAGAAGACGACTTCACTCTATTTGAATCAATGGAGATGGATGTACCGTACTTAAAAAAAATAACAAGTCCCCTGATAATAAGCCCTAGGGTGTCTTCTGGAGGAAAAATAAAGATTAAGACCCTATCCCAACTAGAGTTAATGGTAAAAATAAATAAAAAAAAAAAAAAAAAAAAAAAGACCCTGTCTTATTTTCGGGGAAACACGGTAGACTTGTTGGTCTTGTTTTTCTTTGGGAGCTGAATTGAAATACGGCTGGAGGGCTATAACCTCTGTAACCACTCTTTGCTTTGAACGAGGCCTTTTGCTGCCTGAAGCTGGGATCCACAATGGTCGTACCACTGAAGGTTCAGTTGTGTCACCGTTAGGTTGTGAAGGCGCCAGCTTATTTCTCATCATTTGCTTGCAGATGAAGCAAAACAGATCAACTTAGCACAGTCACTCAGCCCGCACAAGAATAAAGAGAGTGCCTGAAAGTTGCTTTCATTAGTAGAAACCACGTTCTTTGTGTAAATCTGCAGTCAGGATGTTTATGATAAATACATTAATAGAATTTGGAATATTACATCTTTTGATATTTTGCTTGTCTTTTTATTTTTTTGTGTTAAGTAACTCGTGAAGTATAGGTTTCCTTCAGAAGCCTTCACAGATACTGCCTGTGAGTGACATAGAGTCAGTTATTTATTTTAATTGTAATCACTGATACAAGAATAAGTAGTACTTTCTCAGTTTCACACTGATCTGGGATGAATAAAAACATTTACTTTGATTATACCGTCTGAGTAAGATCTATATTCATGACGTAATAACTATTTAAAATTTTGGAGATGTCCAAATTGATTATTATCTGCTCAAATAAGTACTGGTCACCTCCTTAATTCATGAGCAAAAATGGTCTACTGGGTGTTTTTACACAGGCAGTATCCAAACTAGCAATTTGTAGAAAACGAAGATTCTATCAGTCTAGCTTACAGTAGAAAATGGTTCTGTGTGGTTTGCTATCGTACCCTTTTTAAGAATAAAAGAAAAACAGGTTTTTAATGTCATCACCACGAAGCTGAGGCCCTTTGAGGATGGACTTTAGAATCTTAGTAACTATTCTGTGCTTGGATTCATAAGGGTGGCTTTTTTTTCTTTTCCCCCAAGGGGGCTTAAGGTTGCAGATGGTTTGCTTCTGTTGTAGCTCTCTTCTGGTGTCTGGTTAAAGTGTCAAAGTGCCTAGTGTCAACGGAAAAAAAGCCGAACTCTGTAAAATAATTTTTTTTTTTTTTTTGAGACAGAGTCTCGCTTTGTTGTCCAGGCTAGAGTGAGTGCCGTGGCGTCAGCCTCACTCACAGCAACCTCAAACTCCTGGGCTCAAGCGATCCTCCTGCCTCAGCCTCCCGAGTAGCTGGGACTACAGGCATGCGCCACCATGCCCGGCTTAATTTTTTCTATATATTTTTAGTTGGCCAATTAATTTCTTTCTATTTATAGTAGAGACGGGGTCTCGCTCTTGCTCAGGCTGGTTTTGAACTCCTGACCTTGAGCAATCCGCCCGCCTCAGGCTCCCAAGAGCTAGGATTACAGGCGTGAGCCACCGCGCCCGGCCTGTAAAATAATTTTGAAGAGATTTATTCTGAGCCAAATTGGAGGACCATGACCCGGAGCCACTGCCAAGAGACCTTGAGCTGGTGGACTCCATGTGGTTAGGTTACAGTTTGCTTTTATACATTTCAGGGAGAAAGGGTGTGAGGCATACATTGGTTTGGCCCCAAAAGGTGGGGCATCTCTAAGGGGAGTTTACAGGTTACAGGTGGGTTTAAAGATTCTTTGGCTTGTAATTGGTTAAAGACATGAAGCTTTGTCTAAAAGGCTTGGAATGTTTCAACATAAGGAGCTGTTATCAGAGATAAGCCACGGGACATAGATCTGTTGTGTAAACTGAGGACCTGCAGGTGTGTCTTGCATACCCTTAGGTCTGTTAATGGGTCACAAAGGAAGTCCCCAAGAAGGGAGGGGGGCATGATGAGGCCTGTCTGACCTCCCTCCTCCTGGCAGACAGTTTAGTTTTAGGGTACTCCCTTGGCCAGGAGGGGGGTCCATTCAGCCAGCCTGTGGGGGAGGGGGTGACCCTTAAAATTTTATTTTAGTTTACACTAGGAAAGTAAGATGGCAATTAGTGACTTTTTCCAAGGATTTATCTCAGGTATAAAAAGTCTGGCGTTCCAACCATGACTTTGGACCCTTGATGATTCTAAAATAGGATTGAAAATGACCTCTGGTCTTGAGCAGGCAGTAACTTGTTAGTTAAGATAAGGGTCATTGTTGAATTAGTTTTACTTCAGTGCAATAGAGTTAAATTCCAAGGTGACCTTGTTAAGTGCTATCCTGTAAGACAGCCCAAGGTTTAAGACAGACTCGGTAGCTGCTGGAGAGAATGGAATAAAATGTCACTGGGGCCGGGCGTGGTGGCTCACGCCTGTAATCCTAGCACTCTGGGAGGCCGAGGCGGGCGGATTGCTGGAGGTTGGGAGTTCGAAACCATCCTGAGCGAGACCCCGTCTCTACTAAAAAAATAGAAAAAATTAATTGACCAACTAAAAATATATATATACAAAAAATTAGCCGGCGTGGGTGGCGCCATGCGTGTAGTCCCAGCTACTCGGGAGGCTGAGGCAGGAGGATCACTTGAGCCCAGGAGTTGGAGGTTGCTGTGAGCTAGGCTGACGCCACAGCACTCACTCTAGCCTGGGCAACAAAAGTGGGGGGAACTCTGTCTCAAAAAAAAAAAAAAAAAAATGTCACTGGGGACAGAGCCAAAGACCAGCCCTTCTGGGGAGAGCTCACGTCTTGGATGAGCACTGAGGACTTCCTCAGCTCCTGGGTGGGCGGCGGGCGATTTATTTGCTCTTCACAGCAATGCTGGGAGGAAGAGAGAGAATGTTCTAGAAATAGAGAAGATTGGAGGGACCAAATGATTTTTGCCCAAGTCTTACATCTACTAATTTAAATTTGAATCTAGGTCCCCCCCCCTTAAACTCCATGATATACCGTGTTTCCCCGAAAATAAGACAGGGTCTTATACTTATTTTTCCTCAAGAAGACACCCCAGGGCTTCTTTTCAGGGGATGTGTTAGTTTTTTTGTTTTTTAAGCACGCTGCAACAATCTCCATTGATTCAAATAGAGTGAAGTCGTCTTCTTCTGGAACATCATCCTCACTCTCCAAACCCGAATTCCCATTCCTGGGAATGTCTCGGGACTCTGGTTTCCTTTTAGAACCACTGGCCCCGATCTCTCCTGTCGAGCACTAGAGCTCTCACGGGGCGGATGAGAAGGGCTGCTCGTGTTCTTTCCCGCTCCGCGACAACACGCATGGGTTGTGCAGATGCGCTGCGCAGCCACGCCCGTCACTAGGGCTGATTTTCGGGGTAGGGCTTCTATTTCACAAATGCTTAGAAACCCTGCTAAGGCTTATTTTATGGGGAGGTCTTATTTGGGGGGAAACACGGTACTTATATAAGTCTGTAAAGTGGTTGACCTGTAGTGAACTCTCTCTCTCTGTCTCTCTTTATATGTTTTTCATTATCCTTCTTCTTATTACAACAAATGAGGAGAAAAAGGCCCAAGGTAATACATGAATATAGACTTTCAAAAGGAAAGTTAATTCTAAGAACTCATAAAAAGAGAATGCTTTGGAATCTCCAAGGAGGCAGTGCTCCATAGTGGTGAATCTGGAGAAGATTCACCATTTTGTTATTCTTGACAGTTCAGTAGGAGATAGGAGGTAAGTCAGTGGGTGGGGATTTTCGAGCATTTTTAACCTGAGCAAAGCACCTCATCAGACCCCCGGAGGAGATGGAGATGAAAATGCAGGGCATGCTGGGAAGTCTGCCCTGGGCTGTTTAGCCAGGGCCTGTGGCCCGGCCATCCACCACCGACTTGCTGTGAGTTACCCAGGGGTGTGTTGGTGGCTGGGAGAATCAGAAGCTCCCAAACAGCTACCTGTGGAAAGAAGAAGGTAGAAGGAAAGCCTTGGACATTCCTGGTCTCCTCCACCCCCACTCTGCACTCTTCCTTTGAGAGCTCCCTAGAATTTTTCGCTGAAGAGGGACCCAAAATTGTTTAACTCTGTGATGGTTTGAGACTCTGGTCAGCCTGTGGCTTCCCTACTACTTTCGGCTGGTGACATTTCTTAGCTAGGTAGCTAGCAGATGTTCCTCCCTCCCTGCTTTCTTCTCCTGCAGTTGTGCCCACCTCCTAGACAAAAAGTAAAGGCTCAGCGACACAGAAACCTGCGCAAAGCTCCAGCTACAACCTCCAGCTTTGCTGCAGACGTTGCTGGTACGGTTCGAGGACTCCCCGTTGTCCAGAAGAGCTGGGCTTGGTCTGCCGTGGGTGGGTTGCCTGGAAGTTCTGTGACGCCGTTTGAGACAAAGCAGGTCGGTTGTGATACTTACAACTCATGCAGGAAAGGGAGGACTGTTCGAAATTAAATTATCTTTTAAAGCATGCGCCCAATTTCGAGAGCAATCTGTGATGTGTTTCAGGACTTAAAATCGCCAGTTATTTCATAAATAGGTTCACTTAAAACTACACCAAGATATATATATATATATATATATATATAAGTATACTAGTAAGAGAGAGAAGAGAGAGAGAGACAGAGAGAGAGCAGAGTCTCAACTCCCCCTGTTGCCCCAGGCTAACAGTGAGTGCGCGTGGCGTCAGCCTAAGCTCACAGCAACCTCCCAACTCCTGGGGCTCAAAGCGATCCTCCTGGCCTCAAGCCTCCCCGAGTAGCCTGGGATACAGGCATGGTGCCACTATGCCTGGCTAATTTTGTCTTATACTATTTTTAGTTTGGAGCAATTAATTTCGTTCTATTTTAGTAGAGATGGGGCCTCACCTCTTGCTCAGGCTGTCTTGAACTCCTGACCTGAGCCATCCCGCCTCCAGCGCTCCCACAGTGCTAGGATTTAAGGTATCGAGCCACGATGCTCGCGCCACACCCAAGATATTCTGTACAAATTATATTTGGCAGTATGATTTGTAAAGAATGAAGTAGCTCTGTGTGTGTGCTGTTTTGGAAAGATCTATGAGATATATAGACACACGTGTGTACATACACACACACATATACACATATAAAATGAAAAAATGTTTTGTAAAATCATTTGATTACCATTCCCTTTTGTATAAATTTTTAAAAAAGGTCTATATGTTGGTCTATACTTTTTTCCCCTATAAAAGACATATATTAATAATGTAACCATGAATACACTGGAAAACTTTTCTTTTTCTTTCTTTTCTGTATTATTTGAATTTTCTAACCATGTTCATTTATTTTCTTTCCTTAAAAAAAATATCTGGGGCTCGTTTGGCAGTATAATTACATACCATTTTGCTTCATTATGATGTTTTTTTGTTTTGTTTTTTTTTTTTTTTTTTTGAGACAGAGCCTCACTTTGTTTTCCCAGGCTAGAGTGAGTGGGCGCGTGGCGTCCCAGCCCAGCTCACAGCAACCTTCGCAACTCCTTGGGCTCAAGCGATCCCTCCGGCCCTAGCCTCGCCCAGTAGCTGGGACTACAGGCAGCACCAACCCATGCCCAGCCTAGGTTTTTTCTATATATTTTTAGTTGGCCAATTAATTTGTTTCTATTTATAGTAGAGACGGGAGTCTCGCTCTTGCTCAGGCTGGTTTCGAACTCTTGACCTTGAGCAATCCTCCCGCCTCAGCCTCCCAGAGTGCTAGGATTACAAGCGTGAGCCACCGCGCCTGGCCCTGTTCTGGTTTTTTTCTAAGAGATGGAGTCTCACTCTGTCGCCCAGGCTAGAGTACAGTGGCAGGATCATAGCTCAGAACAGCCTCAAACTCCTGGAGTCAAGGACTGCAGACCACTAACTACACCTGGAGTATTGCGAAGTTGTCCAGCCTGGTCTGGAACTCCTGGCCTCAAGCGACCTTCCTGCCTTGGCCTCTCAAAATGCTGGGATTACAGGTGTGAGCTACCACGCCTGGCTTTTGATATGTTCTAATGTATTCTATAAAAAACCTTCTATATGTTTTTTAAGAACATTGTGATTTTTTTGTTTTTCTCACGTTCATTTGCCGGTTTTTCTTGTCGTGTTCAGATGAAGTAGGGTCATTTTTATGGGAGGAATGGCAAAGTACTCGTTAGAATGGCAAAGTACTCGTTAGAGCTGGCAAACATTCCCATGAAACCCTGCTTATTAGTTTAAAACACGGAGTTGCTGAGAAATAGAAAGGAAAAAAGACACTCACAAAATGCGATTTGAAGGACAGAGAGTCCCGTCTTGCTGAAGGTGTCTGAAGGTGTGCCTGTAATGCTCAGTTTGTGTGCTCTCAAAGGAGCTTTGGACTGGGCTGTGTTTGCTTTGAGACCACAGGGCTGGAGGTGGAAGGGGAAGCCTCCCAAGTCTGGTTGCCAATCAGGAGAGCCGTTTGCTAAGAAAAAAAAAAGCCTGCCTGTTTGGATTTCAAATAATGACTGATGCAAAGATAAACCCAGTGCCACTTTTAAATATCTTCCGACTTCTCTGTCCACCTTTTGCATTTGTCTTAATTAAAACCCCTAAGCAAAGGTCACAGGTCAGAGGAGGCGACTCCCATAGCAGTAGCTGCTTAACTCCTTAGTGTCCAGAGCCTTCTCTGATCCCTGTTTCCATTCACTTCCTTTCCTCCTACCGTGTTTCCCAGAAAAAAGACAGGGTCTTATATTTATCTTTCCTCAACAAGACAACCCCAGGGCTTATTTTCAGGGCATGTGTTATTTTTTTTTAAGAACGGTACAGCCATCTCCGTTGATTCAAATAGAGTGAAGTCGTCTTCTCCTGGAACATCATCCTCACTCTCCAGACCCCGGATCCCATCCTGAATGTCTTGCGACTCTGTTTCCTTTTTTGTTTTTATTTTTGTTGTTGTTGTTGTTTTGAGACAGAGTCTCCCTTTGATGCCCAGGCTAGAGTGAGTGCCATGTGGAGAAATGCTGAGATTTTGTCCCTCCCACAAGCCTGTCGATGTTGCTGATCTCTGGTTTAAACTATTTTTTTGGGTGGTTTTTTAGTTTTCTACGGATGAAATTCATTCCGGGCCATGAATCTATTGGATATTCTAGAACTAATAAACATGGAATAACTGTTATCTGTTTAAAGAATAACTGGGGAGGGGGGCTTACTTGGGTAAATACACGTGATTAACTCAATCTTCCAGACCTCCTTTACCTGGATTTTGGTCATCCTCTCACATAAGCTAGCACCTTTCCCTCATCTGAGTGCATTCAGCTGCCATCCTAGCGATGAAATTCCATCTCCTCCTCCATCTTCCATCATAAATGGGAACAGCAACAAAACCTTAGGACAGGGAGGAGAGGGTGGCTGGCTGCCCAGGCCTTGGGGCAAAGCAGCTTCCAGCAGAATTTTATGACTAAGAGCTCGGCCTGTTGCTTGCTCTTTGCTTTCAAGCGCTCTCAAGCAGGCCCTGAGCTGCGGGCCTGGAATGAGAGCTATCTGGACTGCAGGTGCTGCTGGGGTTCAGGGTCACCTGCCCCCACGAGCTACAAAATTTGCTGAAAGGGCCAGGCTGAGTGACAGCACAGCCAAAATATGTTATTTTAAAACCTGAAGCGGAAGATCTTAAATTTCACTGGATTACAACGAAAGTCCGGCTCTCACAGAAAAAGCAATACGCGAAAACACAGAAGTTGTGGAAATACAGGGGTATGCCGTCGTTCTTCACAGTAATACTCAGAAGAGTGAACTACCCGCCCACAGTAGAGAGGTGTGATTAACATCATGCATGTCTCCTTGACCCTAGGTACAGAGCAGAGAATCAGAACACTTTGCTTTCGTTCTCCAGATGTTTTCAATACCCTGAGGTTAGGCGTCCCAGCAACCCAATCGAGAAAAAAATTCAAGAGGAAAAGTCCTCAACATACCCGCCTCTAAGCTTCTCCAAGCCTCGGAGACCTGGAACAAAACCCAAATTTACTACCATTTTTTTCCCCAAAAATAAGACAGGGTCTTATATTGATTTTTCCTCAAGAAGACACCCTAGGGCTTATTTTCAGGGGATGTGTTATTTTCCCCTCAAAGCCTCAGCCTGCAGCACGCACAGGATGGCCAGGACCGGACAAGGGGAGCCGACCTTGTAGGAGGGGCTGCCCGCACCTTTCCGGTCACCTCTGGGATAGTAGCCGTCACGACAGGGAAGATGAGAAGGGCTGCTCATGTTCTTTCCCGCTCCGAGACGACACGCATGGGTTGTGCAGATGCGCTGCGCAGCCACGCCCGTCACTAGGGCTGATTTCCATAGCCACGCCCACCACATAGGCTGATTTTCATAGCCACGCCCTTCACTAGGGCTGATTTCCATAGCCACGCCCACCACTAGGGCTGATTTCATAGCACGTCCATCCAATAGGCTGATTTCCATAGCCACGCCACCACTAGGGCTGATTTCCATAGCCACGCCCACCACTAGGGCTGATTTCCATAGCCACGCCCACCACTAGGGCTGATTTTCATAGCCACGCCCACCACTAGGGCTGATTTTCATAGCCACGCCCACCACTAGGGCTGATTTTTGTAGCCACGCCCACCACTAGGGCTGATTTTCGGGGTAGGGCTTCTATCGTGCACATGCTTAGAAATCCTGCTTGGGCTTATTTTATGGGGAGGTCTTATTTTTGGGGAAACGGTAGCATTGTGTTAGAAAGGAATAAGGTCTACCGGAAAACAATAACAAGGATAAGAGGGACTGGGGAGGGGCAGGAGGGTTTGCGATTTTTAATGCATCAGTCTGGGCAGGTTTCACTGAGAGAGTAGCAGGCAAGCACAGATTCAAATAAGAGGACCTGGCCGGGCGGGGTGGCTCACGCCTGTAATCCTAGCACTCTGGGAGGCCGAGGCGGCGGATTGCTCGAGGTCAGTGAGTTCGAAACCAGCCTGAGCAAGAAGCGAGACCCCGTCCTACTAAAAATAGAAAGAATGAATCGGGCCAACTAATATATGTATATAGAAAAATTAGCCGGGCATCGGTGGCACATGCCTGCAGTCCCAGCTACTCAGGAGGCTGAGGCAGGAGGACGCTTGAACCCAGGAGTCTGAGGTTGCTGAGCTAGGCTGATGCC
>NW_017968525.1:613619-632240 GCF_000165445.2 Microcebus murinus
CCGCCCCGTGATGATGCTCCTAGTGCTCCCACAGGAGAGATCGGGGCCGATGGTTATAGAAGAAACTAGAGTCGCGAAGACATTCCAGGATGGGATTCGGGGTTTGGAGAGTGAGATATGTTTCCAGAAGAAGGACACTTCACTCTATTTGAATCAATGGAGACGATTGTACCGTACTTAAAAAAAAATAACATATGCCCTGAAAAATCAGCCCTAGGGTGTCTTCTTGAGGAAAAATAAATATAAGGCCCCGCCTTATTTTCGGGGAAACAGGGTAGTATTGGATCACTCCCTTGCTCTCTGGCCTGGGGAAGATGTGCTAGACTTACCTTGTACTTTCTTTGTCTGAAACCTACTATTTGTCCTGAACCCAACTACTTCTCCAGTGAACTAAGGTATTTAGAAACCAAGGTCTGGGTACCAGGGCTTTTCTTTAAAAATGCACCTAGTTCAGAAAAAGTCAAAAGTCATGAATCATTTGTTTAAATCTCCTCCCCCCCCTCCCCCGGCCCCCCAAAGATTATTCTCGTGTTGGCATCGCGAGTTTAGATGTGGGAAGGATAGAACGAATGACAGGAGGCAGCCATCCAAAGCGAAGGTCTTTGGGTTTGACAACAGGGAGGGCAGAGGAATGCAAAAAGACAAGTGACATAGTGCTAAAGACCCATTTAGATCATGCTGGAATTCTGCCCCGGGACTGACTAGAGAGCCTGAGGAAATACTTTCTGCTTTTTTTTTTTTTCCTAGGTAGAGTCTGTAAATTGGTTGCTCTTTTTAATACCAGGTAATGGGAAGAGAATGTATTCCCCTTGGCTATATATACATAGGCTGATTCTTAAAGCAATTTAAGAAAGACAGTTTCCATACCAAGTTCCTAAGTACTCTGTATTTTCAGAGGCGGGGCGAGGCATGTGTACATGGATGCCTTTTTCAGCCCATGTCCTTTACATATTAAAATCCATCGTTTTCATTTTGAATACTCAAACAATTGCGTACAGCCTCTGAATCTGTTTGCTGATTATGTTTGGATTGTCAATTATGAAAGGTGCATTTTAGGCAGCATCTTGTGAGACAGAAAACAAGAACTTCAAAGTTATTTTCCGACCTAATTGGCGCGCATTTGAGTCTCTGAGGAGGATCTTGACCTTGAACTCGCTGATTTTTCTAGAGCTCAGTATCTCTTCTGTGCTCTTTTTTCTATATAACAGCATAATTAAAATATTTATTTTGCCTTTTCTAGTCATTAAAACAAAACAAAACATGAAGCCAAGTCATTTGGTAGGGGATCTATGAAAATGCTTAAAAATACAAAACCAAATTTGAAACATAAGGGTTTTGATTTTGTTTTTGCTCTATGTCAGCATTTTTGGAATAAGAAAACCCCAAAACTGAAAAAAAAAAAAAAAAAAAGACTGCTTACTATATCTATGCATTGCACAGCAGGGATATGATTGTTATTCGGATATGAACACTGAATGTTAAAAATGATTTATAATTTTATGAAACAAAAGCACCTACCCACATGCACAGGCAACCACTAACTTTGAATCTTCAGCACGTTCTTTTTTTTTTTTTTTTTTTTGAGACAGAGTCTTACTCTGTTGCCTGGGCTAGAGTGCCATGGCGTCAGCCTAGCTCACAGCGACCTCAAACTCCTGGGCTCAAGCGATCCTCCTGCCTCAGCCTCCCTGGTAGCTGGGACTACAGGCACACACCACCATGCCCGGTTATTTTTTTCTATTTTTAGTTGTTTTGCTAATTTATTTCTATTTATAGTAGAGATGGGGTCCTCGTCTTGCTCAGGCTGGTTCGCAACTCCCGACCTTGAGTGATCCGCCCGCCTCGGCCTCCCAGGTGCTGGATTACAGGCGTGAGGCCACCGGCCCAGCCCGGGAAAATTTTAACATGGCTAAGTTCTTTTTCGAGGTTATAAAGATCAATGTCTCTTTTCTTACTTTCCTATCTTTAAACTTCCCAAATTTAGAAGTCCATCCCCGTGCAGGAGTCCACCCCTCCTTGTATTTGTTTCATCTTCATCTTGTTTGAAAGGAGCTTTATTTAGAACACAGTTTCCTTATTCAGAATGAAATCTCTCTCAGACTTTAAGGCAAGCTTAGATACAATATATAATAAACATCTCTCTCTTCTGGATTTTACTAAATTTGTGACTGTTTCCCGGGTAAAGCATTATTATTTTAGCTTCTGCACAATGATTTAAATACTTTAAACATCCGCTTTGGGACTGTATTTGCCCTTGCATTATGAGAGAGAAAATCATTTTCAAACATTTGGCCTCACGACTGGACCTATCAATACTTGTGATTGATGCCGAAACTTCTGATATTTCTTCTTATGGGCCTCTGTTCTACTGGTTGGGTCCATATGTGAATTAAAGACGGGGCTAGTAAAAAGAGGATTTTCCCACTAAGTAAAAAATGTTAAGAAAATAAAATTTACTGTTTTAATTCTCTCTGTAATTAGCAGCTTTTCAAATGTTGGGATTTCTTTTCCTTCCTTTTTTCTACATATAGATACCGTGTTTCCCTGAAAATAAGTTTTCCCATAAAATAAGCCCTAGCAGGATTTCTAAGCATTTGCACAATATAAGCCCCACCCAACAAATCAGCCTAGTGACGGGCGTGGCTATGAAATCAGCCCTAGTGAGGGCGTGACTGGGCAGCGCATCTGCACAACCCATGCCTGTCATCGCGGACCGGGAAAGAACACGAGCAGCCCTTCTCATCCGCCCCGTGAGAGCTCTAGTGCTCCACAGGAGAGATCGGGGCCAGTGGTTCTAAAGGAAATAGAGTTGCAAGACATTCAGGATGGGATTCGGGGTCTGGAGAGTGAGGATGATGTTCCAAAAGAAGAGGACTTCACTCTATTTGAATCAATGGAGATGGTTGTACCGTCCTTAAAAAAAAAAAAAATAACACATTCCCTGAAAATAAGCCCTAGGGTGTCTTCTGGAGGAAAAATAAATGTAAGACCCTGTCTTATTTTCAGGGAAACACGGTACTAGGATGACATTGAGCTGCTACTTTATAATCTGTTTTACAGTCTGAACACGGCTTAAGAATATCTGTCCAACTTAGTAAATATTCAGCAGACTTTTTTAAAAAAAACTATTCATTGTTGTCTTGTAGTCACGTATTAATCTTAAAGAAAATCTTTTGTGTTGTAGTTGTTCTTGCATCTTGGAAGGGTGTTTGGAAAAGGGTTACATTGGAAGCCACCAATCCGTCCCCAGAAAGGGAATGAAAAGGTGGAAAGATTAATTCTCCGGGCTCCAGGATCTAGGTATTTGCAGTGCTGTTTAGATTGCAAACATAGCAACCTCAGAAAACGAGCTACTTAAACTGCCTTGCAAAGAATGTAACATTTCTTTAAAATGTAATATAGTCTCCAGTGAAATATTTTCCTTCCATTATACCAAAGTATTCCCTTTGGGGATACATTGTGGTATTGTTGTAAAAGTTATGTTTCCATTTTGTAGCGGCAAGGAATCTGTAAGGACTTTTGTGTATAATGATAAGCTAAAGACAGCCCCTGTGTTACTATTAGAACGTGACAAAAAGATCTCTGCTTACTAACACTGATGTTGTGAGTGAATATTTATATGCACAGAAAGACGTTCACAATTTATCCTTAAGTTTAAAAAAGAAGAAGAAGAAGAAGGTGGTTATAATGCAGAGGTATGATGCACATAAATCTAGTCCTGAAGAACTAGTTAGTTGGAAGTTAACTTGACGGAATGGGAAGAGGGTTCGTCCTTTCTGAAGTTTATTAGTCATGAGAGACTTTTCCGACAGCACTTTGAAAACGAGAAGGGATTCTTAAATGTATTATTGGTGGTTTCTTTTTGGGAAAGCAACACACAGTTTTATAGAACATTCAGAAATCTAAACAACCTCCAGACTTCTTTTCTACTTTTTTTTTTTGAGACACAATCTTACTCTGTTGCCCGGGCTGGAGTGCCGTGGCGTCAGCCTCGGCTCACAGCAACCTCCAACTCCCTGGCTTAAGCGATCCTCCTGCCTCAGCCTCCCGAGTAGCTGGGAGCTATACGGCGCGCCGACGGTGCCCGGCTCAATTTTTTCTATATGTTTTTAGTTGTCTGGCTATTTATTTCTATTATAGTAGAGACGGGTCCTCGCTCTTGCTCAGGCTCTGGTTGGCGAAATCCCTTAGACCTATCTTGAGTCGATCCTGGTCCCACGCCTCGGCCTCCTAGAGTGCTAGATTACAGATGTGGGCCATCCTGCCAGGCCCTTATCCTTTTTCAACTTTCCATTTGTCCTCTAATCTATTCTATTGTTTTCATTATATCATACATCTGATAGTTGGGTATTAAGTCTTATCCTCTGTCTCTTGCATGCATTTTATTTAATTAAGTTTGTGAAGGGTTCTGGAACATCGTTGCTATCTTCGTTTTACGTGGATGAAAAAAGTGTAATATGCAACCGCACAAAAATTATCCACGGATTGTTGTAAAAGAAGTAAAGAAATAACTTCTGTCTTATTACCCCATTTAATACATATATATATTTATTTTATGTTAATCCTAAAAGAGGAGTATATGTTACAGATTGCTTGGTAACTTATGTTTTCCACTTAACAATAAATAACGAGTATCCATGCTAATGAATATTTATGTGCAGCATTGTTTTTAGTGAAAGAAAAACAACTGGGATCTTAACCCTTTGTTTAATTTTAGGCTGTCCTGGCTTTTAGTTAGAAAGGAGTATAAAGTAAATATTTTGTGTAGGTTTTTCATTGGAGGAATAAAACATTTGCAGTAGTTTTACAATAAGCAGACATATTTTGAATGGGAGGCTATCAGTCTAAACATGTGTGCAGCCGGGCGCGGTGGCTCACGCCTGTCATCCCAGCACTCTGGGAGGCCGAGGCGGGCGGATTGCTCGAGGTCAGGAGTTCGAGACCAGCCTGAGCAAGAGTGAGACACTATCTCTACTATAAATAGAAAGAAATTAATTGACCAACTAAAAATATATATTCAAAAAACTAGCCAGGCACGGTGGCGCATGCCTGCAGTCCCAGCTACTCGGGAGGCTGAGGCAGGAGGATCCCTTGAGCCCAAGAGTTGGAGGTTTCTGTGAGCTAGGCTGACTCCACGGCACTCTAGCCCGGGTGACAGAGTGAGACTCTGGAAAGAAGGAAATAAAAGAAAAGAAAAGAAAAGAGAGAGAGAAAGAAAGAAAGTAGAAAGAAAGAAAGAAAGAGAGAAAGAGAGAGAAAGAAAGTAGAAAGAAAGAAAGAGAGAAAGAGAAAGAAAGAAAGAACGAGAGAGAGAAAGAAAGAAAGAAGGAAAGAAAGAAAGAAGAAAGAAAGAAAGAAAGAAAGAAAGAAAGAAAGAAAGAAAGAAAGAAAGAAAGAAAGAAAGAAAGAAAGAGAAGTGTCCAAAACTGTAGTGTCACTTGCTGACGGGCACTGTGTCTAAAGCTCTGTGTCTTCCTTGGTCCCTTTGCTATATTATTTCAAGAGTGCAGGTGGCATCTTCCTCCTGTCAGGCTGTCTGAGCCAGCATTTCTGAGCCTAAGGGGCAGATCCTACCTACATACTTCTCTCTCCAAAAGAAACCGTAGTCTGTGAAGCCGTACCTGCGGCCTCATTGCCGTAGCAGGTG
The DNA here is from genome assembly GCF_000165445.2 of Microcebus murinus. Classification (NCBI taxonomy): domain Eukaryota; kingdom Metazoa; phylum Chordata; class Mammalia; order Primates; family Cheirogaleidae; genus Microcebus; species Microcebus murinus. Next base: position 619,267 of record NW_017968525.1, read on the forward strand.
CAAAACTCAAAAATGTCCTAAATGATACTTGTGATTCCATAAAAGAACGAGTCGCTTATATGGTTAGGGACCTCAGTCTGCAAACACATGTGGGGCCCTTGTGCTGATGGTTTCTTGTTTTTTTTTTATTTTTATTTTTATTTGTTTTTTTTAATTGACAAAACGTATATGTATGTATGACACACAGCATGATGTTTTGAAATATGCACGCATTGTGGCGTGGCTACGTCACGCTGATTAACGTATGCATCACCTCATGTCACGGACAGTCACGCTCCCTTGGTCCCTGCTGGGCTTGGATTTGGACAACAAAGAGACGGCTCAGGACAGGAGATTACCGGGGGCCCTGGGGGCAGACTGCGTGGGTTTGCACCCTCCTCCTCTGCTTGTGAACTCTGTGACCTTTGACAAGAGAGAGCCCGGAACAGGAGGATGGGTCAGGAAGCAGGTTGTGGTGATGCTAGGTTCATGTACCGGGCTTCTCCGAAAATAAGACAGGGTCTCATATTTATTTCTCCTCAAGAAGACACCCTACGGCTTATTTTCAGGAGATGTGTTATTTTTTTTAAGTACGGTACAACCATCTCCATTGATTCAAATAGAGTGAAGTCGTCTTCTTCTGGAACATCATCCTCACTCTCCAGACCCCGAATCCCATCCAGAATGTCTTGCGACTCTGTTTCCTTTAGAACCACCGGCCCTGATCTCTCCTGTGGAGCACTAGAGCTCTCACGGGGTGGATGAGAAGGGCTGCTCGTGTTCTTTCCCGCTCCGCGACCACACGCATGGGTTGTGCAGATGCGCTGCGCAGCCATGCCCGTCACTAGGGCTGATTTTCATAGCCACGCCCCTCACTAGGGCTGATTTTCGGGGCAGGGCTTCGATGGCGCACGTGCTTAGACATCCTGCTGGGGCGTATTTCATGGGTAGGTCTGATTTTCGGGGAAACACGGTGCCTAGTTCACTGGGAATTTAGGAAGAAAAAAAGTCCTCGTTCACCGTGGGATGCACTTTTGCTCACACGCCACTCAGAGGAGGCCCAAGCTGCGAGCTCGTCGGACAGGGTTGAACACTCAGCGTTGTGGCTCACGTTTATCCCACGGTGACCCTTTTGCTGTTTTCAAACCATAGTTCACATCCTCTCGTAGCTGCTGAACGCGCCTGCTCTCGTGGGCCCCAGGGAGGTAGTTGGAGCTTCGCTGCACACTCTGGATGCCCAGGTGGAGGAGGAGGAGGAGGGAGATGAGGGCTTTGGAGAACATGGAAAAGGTTATTTGAGATCAGCATTGCTTCTGGGCTTTGAAAAACTTCTGGGGTTTCTTGCATCTTCCAGAAGAGCAGCACAAGCGAGCCGTGAGGAAGGAAACCAAACCCGAGGGAGAGTGTGATGGCTCCTCTCTGCCCGTCGCTGGAAAAGAGGCAGGTGAGGGCCTCTAAATAGCTCCTGCGGCCCCAGTGGGCCTTAAGTTCAGGTGCTCTGGACATGACAGAACAGGAGGAGCTGCTGCTTCTTGTTCCCGTTGGCCGCTGCCTGGCCTGGCGGTGAGCACGGCATGATTCACTCGGACAACTGCGGAAGGAAACCCTTGTCTTAGCGGCCGTTAGATATTTCAGGGGAATCCGCTTTGCAGAAGGGCATGTGGTGAAGATGCTTTGGCAGCTGATGGAATTTGAAGTAGCATTTACATCACCAACTGAAATAAAATTGATGTTTTGTGTCCCCAAGGTGATTTACAGCCTGAGTTCTCTGACGGAGGGATTGATCTCCTTGGCAAGTCTCTATGAAATAACAGCGCAGGAAGAGAAATTATATGCGTGCACCAAGCTTTGCGATTTATTTTGTAAGCCCTCTTCACAGGGAGCGTGTAATCTTGTGTGCAACTAACTAACAGCAGGGGGCTGTTCTTTGTCCTCACAGACTTGCTCGGTTTCCGGAGACAATGGGGCTACTGCAGAGAGAGGCTTTCCTTCTCTGCATCCACATTTCTATTAAGGTCATTACTGCATTGGGCTCTTTCATGGAGCCCTTTTGGTCATATCAACAGCTCGTTCTAAGCTATCTACCGTGTTTCCCCGAAAATAAGAGCAAGAGCGAGACCCCGTCTCTACTAAAAATAGAAACAAATTAATTGGCCAACTAAAAATATATATAGAAAAAATTAGCCGGGCAGGTGGCTGCATGTTATGCCATACTGGGGAGGCTGAGCACGGAGATCGCTCGAGCACAGGAGTTGGAGTTTGCTGTGAGCGAGGCTGACGCCACAGCACTCACTCTAGCCTGGGCAACAAGAGTGAGACCTGTCACAAACAAAACAAAACAAACAATCCTGATCACACCATGACATCAGAGGTTATGGTGCAGAGTCCCATATGGAAAAGAAGAACGGGGATGCCCAGCACCTAGACCACACCTGCCTGTGTCTTATATTAATTTTTCCTCAAGAAGACACCCAGTGCTTATTTCAGGGATGTGTTTTTTTTTATATACGGTACAACCATCTCCACTGATTCAAATGAGTGAAGTGTCTTCTTCTGGAACATCATCCTCACTCTCCAGAACCCCGAATCCCATCCTGAATGTCTTGCGACTCTGTTTCCTTTAGAACCACGGCCCCTATCTCCTCCTGTGGAGCACTAGAGCTCTCAACGGGCGGATGAGAAGGGCTGCTCGGTTCTTTCCCGCTCCGCGACCACACGCATGGGTTTTGCAGATGCGCTGCGCAGCCACGCCCGTCACTAGGGCTGATTTTCCGGGTTGCGCAAATGCTTAGAAATCCTGCTGGGGCTTGTTTTATGGGTGGGTCTTATTTTCGGGGAAACACGGCAACTTCTAGCTTTGTCTGCAAAGTCTGTGTGACCCACGTAGGTATGTTGCCTGGGACCAGCTTCCTCAGACTTGGAACCAGACACGATGCAGCTTGAGGTCTATCTAGGTAGGGGGGACCCTGTTGCCAAACCCCGGACTGTGGTGCTCACGCCAACCACCCCACTGGGGTCAGAAGCCTGGGACCAACTCCGCCACCGCGGGCTTCACTGCCTCTGGGCGTTGGGGCCCCGTCCAGGGCCCTCACCCGAGATAGTGTCCTACCGCTCTGCTTGCGTGTCTCTGCTTCTAGGTTCAGGGCTGGCCAAGCCTAGGTCGTGCGCCCAGGCCCTACCTATTAGGAGGCTCTGGGGGGTGGATGTCCAGCTGTTTTTGCTTCTATGTTGAAAGATTTCATGAAAGCATCAAAAATCACAGGATGAGGAGTTCCCTGAACACAGTCAGGTGTGGTCTAGGTGCTGGGCATTCCCCGTCCTTCTTTTCCCATATGGGACTCTGCACCATAACCTCCGGACGTCATGGTGTGATCAGGATTGTTTTTTCTTTCTTTTTGAGACAGAGTCTCGCTCTGTTGCCCGGGCTAGAGTGAGTGCTGTGGCGTCAGCCTCGCTCACAGCAACCTCCAACTCCTGGGCTCGAGCAATCCTCCTGCCTCAGCCTCCCGAGTAGCTGGAACTACAGGCATGCGCCACCACGCCCGGCTAATTTTTTCTCTATATATTTTTAGTTGGCCGATTAATATTTTTCTATTTTTAGTAGAGACGGGGTCTCGCTCTTGCTCAGGCTGGTTTCGAACTCATGACCTTGAGCGATCCGCTTGTCTCAGCCTCCCAGAGTGCTAGGATGACAGGCGTGAGCCACCGCGCCCGGCCGATCAGGATTTTTTTTTTATCCAGGTGAAGCTGCAGCTCATGAGCTCTGTGATCACAAAGACAACAAAGTTGTTTCTGTGCACTGGTTTCAGGGACCCTCTCTCCATGCGTTAACCAAAGCTAGAGGTGTCAAGATTTAGGCATATTTGACCTCTCTGAAGTAAGATAAAATGCATTAAATTGAATTTTAACAGTTCGACTAACTAGGAGACACAGATTAAGATTTATCTGTTTTCTTATTTATACAGAAAATGAAATTTCACGTTATCGGTTTGTCTTACACAGTTGGGTAGTTTTTATGTTTCACTGATCAACTTCTACCCCTTTAATGGTTCGTTTTTAATTACAATAACTCATGCATGTATTTGGCTTACAAACTCCTGCCCCACTTAATTTGCGTTGCCTTTTTACACTTCTCAGAAGCAATTACTTTCAATTCATTTAGCTTTTCTGGTGTTTACTTCCATGTAACAGATTAATATGTTTACATTGGTATGACTCGAATTCTCTTTTCAATTTTAGCCATTAAATATCAATTTCCATCAAGGAAGATAAGGGTTTAGCTTTCCTTTATTCTCCCTCCCTTAAATACCTGCCCTTTACTCTCTAAGACAATTCATCTCAATTTGTTTTCACTGTAAATATTTTTCAGAGCTGAGCTATGCAGTATACTATTGTATTTTCTTTCCTGTATAGCATATTAAAAAAAATATTTTTTTGCTTAGCATTCTATTTATATACTGCTTTTTCATCCCCAAATTCTGAAATACAGTACAACACAATGGCTTATCTCTTGGTTCTTATATATGCATGCATGACATTTTTCCTGGAATCTTCTGCTTGTTCTTTTATTTGAGATAGGGACTCGCTCTGTCGCCCAGACTAGAGTGCAGTGGTGTCATCATAGCTCACTGTAACCTCAAACTTAAGCCATCCTCCTGTCTCAGCCTCCCAAGCGGCTGGGACTACAGGCACACGCCGAGACACCCTGCTAATTTATCTATTTTTTGCAGAGATGCGTCTCTCGCTCTTGCTTAGGCTGATCTCGGAACTCCTGACCTCTGGTGATCCTCCCGCCTCGGCTTCCCGGAGTGCTGGGATTACTGGCATGAACCGCTGGGTCTGGCCTGGACTGTTTAAATTCTTGAGGGCTGATGCAGGGCTGAGTTATCAGACCATGGCATCCTATATTCCTATTAAAAGTCACTCGGAGTCTCTCTTACAAAATGCAAAAGATTTTATAATATGATGTGCCAAAGGGTTACCTCAACTGAACATATAAACAGCACGGCAAAAATCAGAACCAAATACCCTCCTTCACGTCTCTCCTTAAATTTCACTCATTACTCCAGTTTGAACTTTAACAACTGATTTCTTTTTACAGCGTTTACTATATTATTAAGGCACGTGAAGGATTATCTTAAAATTGTTTTGGGCCTTATTCACCCCTTGGAAAGCAAGAGGGGAGCCCTTTTTCAAACCCTACAGGGTTTATTTTATGTCCTCCAGGGTTACACTGAATCTGATCTGATTTCGAATCCAGAATTTACAGACTCTTTCTTTAAAAAAATAAAATAATAATAATGTTTACTTTCACGCGGTAGAATTAATATTCTTCTGTTCCAGACACCTCGTGTTCTTTTGTTGATAAATCGAGAATGAGAGCGTGAAGAAGTTCTGGGAGGGAACATTTCTATTCGGAGGTTCCTGTTGTTGTCATCATGATAGACCAAAAAAAAAAGTGCTGGGCGTCTGCCCGGTGCTAAAGGTCCTGGCCGGAGTGTCGCTGCCTCGGAGCAACAGGCAGGAAATGCTTCTGTCCTTAAAACCAAAAATAGATGCTCTTTCTCATTACTGCAGTTCAAGTGATCACCGTTTTTAATGAGATGGGCGCATCCCCTTGTGGTTCTCACAGATTGGGTGATTAGATTACTGAATGCAGGGCTCGGGGAAAAACAGCTCTGGTAAGATAGATGATGGAAATTTTACTGGAAGCTAAAATAACAACAATTTTATTCCTTTTCCTTTTTCTTTCTGCTAATCTTTTCACCTCGTACTGCTTTTATTTTTCATTTGTTTGATTCTTAAAGGCCTCCACCGGTATTATTTTAATATGTTGGCACACCTACACATTAAGGCATTACTTTAAAAATAAAAATTTAATCCACGGTGGTTGAAATCAAACCCATTTTAATATTTAGGTGGGTGGTCCTTCAGCTAGTATAAAAATCTTGATCATTCTCAATGTCTTACTCCTTGAGACCTCTAAAAAGCAGAAATTATACTGTATTGTAACCGCAAAGTAATGCAGAGAATTACAATTATGGAATCACAGAATATCTTATCTTTGAAGAGCATAAGCAACCAATAATGGCTTGTGCCAACTTTCTGTAAAAAAAATGTTGCTTGAAGCCAAGCCAGCCATTTTTTTTTTTTTTTTTTTAACAATTTCGTGTACAAAAATGCATCTTTTGGGTCCAGGGCGGCAAATACTTGAGCAGAGCTATTACGGCATCGTAAAATAGTTAAGTGGAGATAGTGGAGCTGGTGGCTGTTGGCATGAAATGTTTACTCAGGAGAGAATTCTCGGCATACCTGCCCCACAGCAGCATAGTGAGAATCTGTAGGGAGAGGAGGGGAGCATTAATGTACTTGTTGAGGATTAATCACCTTGCAATTCATTTGTGGTCGTGAATGTTTTATGGATAGCACCATAAATGCAGTAATTAAAAAGCTGCACACTGCACACTTGGTGGACTGGTAAATATATTCCCTTCCTTTCCTTGATGGCTGGCATTCAAGTGAGTAGTGTGTTGTTTGTCTCAGTATTCTTTTTGTTTGTTTTGTTTTGAGCTAGATAGACAACACTCTATCTAGCTCTGTGTTGCCCAGGCTAGATAGAGTGAGTGCCGTGGCGTCAGCCTGGCTCACAGCAACCTCAATCTCCTGGGCTCAAGCGATCCTCCTGCCTCAGCCTCCCAAGTAGCTGGGACTACAGGCATGCCACCGTGCCCACCAGGCTAGTTTTTTCTATATATTTTTAGTTGTCCAATTAATTTCTTTCTATTTATAGTAGAGATGGGGTCTCGCTCTTGCTCAGGTTGGTTTTGAACTTTTGACCTTGAGCAGTCCTCCCGCCTCGGTCTCCCAGAGTGCTAGGATGACAGGCGTGAGCCACCATGCCTGGCTAATTTTTTCTATATATAGTTTTAGTTGGCCAATTCATTTCTTTCTATTTATAGTAGAGATGGGGGTCTCGCTCTTGCTCAGGCTGGTCTCGAACTCCTGACCTCGAGCGATCCGCCCGCCTCGGCCTCCCAGAGTGCTAGGATGACCGGCGTGAGCCGCCGCACCCGGCCGCTTTTTGATACTCTTAAGTTCTCCTCTGGGTGTGCTCACCTTACAAAACCTCGACACACATGTTTGTTTACCTTCAAGCAGGGTTGGGCTACTTGATTTTGGGGGAGTAGCGTGCCAGAAACCAGGAATTTCAAGGTCTACATCTTCAACTATTTACTTGTCAATTCCCTCTCCAGAAAGAGCCTTGCCAACTATTTTCAAGAACACTGATTTCCTTTGGTCTGTTGCCTCTGACATTCCAGCACTGTTAATTATAAACTTACTGTAGCCAGATCTTTCTTTCTTTCTTTCTTTCTTTCTTTCTTTCTTTCTTTCTTTCTTTCTTTCTTTCTTTCTTTCTTTCTTTCTTTCTTTCTTTCTTTCTCTTTCTTTCTTTCTTTCTTTCGACAGAGTCTCACTCTGTTGCCCAGGCTAGAGTGAGTGCCGTGGCGTCAGCCTCGCTCACAGCAACCTCAAACTCCTGGGCTCAAGCGATCCTCCTGCCTCAGCCTCCCGAGTAGCTGGGACGACAGGCACGTGCCACCGTGCCCACCAGGCTAGTTTTTTCTGTATATTTTTAGTTGTCCAATTCATTTCTTTCTATTTTTAGTAGAGATGGGGTCTTGCTGTTGCTCAGGCTGGTTTCGAACTCCTGACCCTGAGTGATCCTCCCGCCTCGGCCTCCCAGAGTGCCAGGATGACAGGCGTGAGCCACTGCGCCCGGCCCAGATTTACCTTTATAATAGTACCCCATATCCTTGGTTTTGCTTTCTGTGGTGCCAATCACTCATGGTATGGTACAGTAAGATATTTTTAGAGCTAGAGAACACATTCACAGAACTTATATTATAGCGTATTGTTATAATTGCTCTATCTTATTATGGGTTATTCTTCATCTCTCACTGTGCCAGATCTATAAATTAAACTTTGTCTTAGGTATAGATGTACAGGAAAAAACGAACCCTGTTTCCTCGAAAACAAGACAGGGTCTTATATTTATTTTTCCTCAAGAAGACACCCTAGGGCTCATTTTCAGGGGATGTGTCATTTTCCCCTCCAAGCCTCAGCTTGCAGCACGCACAGGATGGCCGGGACCCGACCGGGGGAGCCGACCTTGTTGGTGGGGCTGCCCGCACCTTTCCGGTCACCTCTGGGATAGTAGCTGTCACAACGGGGCAGATGAGAAGGGCTGCTCGTGTTCTTTCCCGCTCCGCGACGACACGCATGGGTTGTGCAGATGTGCTGCACAGCCACGCCCATCACTAGGGCTGATTTTCGGGGTAGGGCTTCTATTGCACACATGCTTAGACATCCTGCTACGGGGCTTGTTTTGTGGGTAGGTCGGGGGAACACGGTAGGTGTTCAGAATATGTTTATTAAATGAAAAATTCATCAGGACAGTAAATTAATTCAATGTCCACAAACATAGGCAAAAGCCACCTAAGTGTAGGAGTTGCCTTTGGAAGGGAGCAGGAAGGGGACTTTCCCGTTTTTGATCTGCTGCGTTCGGCTCAGGAAAATCCACTGAGTTCTCAACTTGCAGCGTGTGCACTTTTGTGTATATGTGTGTGATTCTTCGATGAAAAGTTGCTTGTTTGTTTTTTTTTTTAAATCAACTTGATGCCCAACCTCTCCCATACAGAAAATTTTCTTTTTTCCTTGCAAGTTTTTAGGGTGTTGATGGGAGGTTAGTTCAGACGTCACGGCAGAGAGCCAGGCTAGTGCTTCTCCCCGACGTCAAGGAGGAATGGGTTGAAAACGCATCCGTGGGATTTCCTGGACTTCTGACAAGGGGCCAGCCCCGATCGAGGGCTGGCAGTGGCCCCTGCCTCGGTCGCACTTGTCCAGGGGCTGTGTGCCCTGGCCCTGCCTCCGGTGGCCGGGAGGCCTCATCTCAGCTGTGACTGGGAAAAATTCATAGACGTGGTTGTCTGGAAATTTGTGCTCATTGTTAGCTTTGTAATGCAAAGAAAAATCGCAGCCACTGTCCTAAGCCTCTGTTTTGTTTCTGCCTTGTTTTGTCTCCCCTCCCAACAGCTGAGCACACCCCCAGTCTTTCCCGAGCACGTGGGACCCCCCGAGGCACCTGCCGATGTGCTGACGTCGTCGCTATGGGCAGACGGGGCCCGGAGCTTCACTGTGGTCCCGGCAGCTCCGGTACGTATGCCTTGGGTCTCTCCGCCTCTTCTCCCCTTGATTTCCATTGCAGAATATCGCGGGGTCCTGAACTGGCGAAGGTTTGTGAGATTCAAATGAGAGTGTTTGGAAATACAGGAGAACAGGCCAGGGGGGCGCGGTGGCTCACGCCTGTCATCCTAGCGCTCTGGGAGGCCGAGGCGGGTGGATTGCTCGAGGTCAGGAGTTCGAGACCAGCCTGAGCAAGAGCGAGACCCCCGTCTCTACTATAAATAGAGAGAAATTAATTGGCCAACTAATATATATAGAAAAAATTAGCTTGATTATAATTAGTATTATAAGAAAAAAAACAAAGAAATACAGGAGAACAGATTGCCCTAGAGTAAGTTTTTAATATTGAAGGGTGAGAAATGTTATCTAAATTAGGATCTATTTGTTTATTTCTTATTTCTTTTATTTTAGCATATTATGGGGGTACAAGTGTTAAGGTTACATATATTGCCCATGTAAATTAGGGTTTTTATTATCGAGTAGCCCCGTTAGACTACAAGTATATATCAGCAATCTCCCTGTTCTGTTTCAATGCATCCATTCCTGGACAGAATCTCTTATATATATATATATATATATATGACATTTGAAACAAGAGTAATGCCTTAAATGAAAAGCATTTCCCAGTGATTGTTTGAATTCCTTTGAAATAAAAAAAAAAATCATGGGCCCAACATGCATGTCCTCTGGGTGTGTCTGTGTTCAATATGTATGAGGGAGACAGAGTCCCAGGTCATGTTCCTTAACATTCTCCAAAGGAGGGAACCCTTTCCGTTCCCGCCGGGATGCCTTTCGAGATCTCCCAACTCTCAGGTTTTTCCACCCGTCTTTCGGGAACTGCCTCACACGCAGCCTTTCCCTATTTGCCGTTCGTTAGCCCTGATTAACTTAGGAGAAAAGCGATTACTGCCCATTTAACGCCCTGTCTTTATTTATATAAAGCATAGTTTGTCTCGGACTTATTTTTTGCTCCCGTTGGTCTCTGAGCCTTGGGCCAGCTGTGCGGATATTTGTTTTCATTGCTCAACTCGGAGCCCTCTGGAATTTTTGGCTTCAAATCGGGTGTGTTTGGGGGTGGTTCCCCACAGTGCCTTTGCTCCCAGACCCTTTCCGTAGTGACGTTTATTCGTGTTCACCTGTAAGTCCCATTTCCTTGTACGGCTCCGTGTTTTATTTTTGTAGAAAAGTTAGAACCACCCACAAGCCCTCAACCCGGACAATTGCTTATCAAGTAAACCAGATAATGGAAAAAAAAAAAAAAAGAAACATTTTATGGGAATGGAGAGAGATTGCTGACAACAGATTAGGGATTCGGAGCAGCGACTAGCTTTAAAACCAGCAGTGTTTGGGCAAACAGCTTTTTCACGTGTCCCTGTAGTATCTCCAAAGGCCCTATTGTTTTACTCTGAAATCAGCGATTTTCGCGGTGAACATAATTAGAATAAAGTTTGCACTTGTATACCACGGAACAGAGTCGGGCGAACGATGGCCACTGGGCCCCATCCCGACCCATGCCTGTTTTCGGAGCAGCTGAGGGTGGTTTTTGTATTTTTTAAATGGTGACATTTTTAAATGGTTATGTAAGTACCAACATCATTTCCGTTTTATCTCTTGGCCCTCCGAGCCTAAAATATCTGAGGATGCAAAGGAGTTTGTCTACCCTTGCTACAGAAGAGAGTTGGGAGGCGTGTCCTGCAACTGACCCATATGAAATTGTTAGTATTTGATTGTTTCTGATCTACAAAAAAAAAAAAAAAATGTTAATTTCATGTGGTTCAATCTAATATCATTTGAGGAGGTTTCTCTTTCAAAATGGCCAAAACTCTAACATGTGGCAGAAGTCCTTTATCTAGAATATGCACATACGTGGCCCATGCTCGTTTTTTTTTTTACCAAATTTGAGGAGTTACACATCTGCTGTCAGTCAGGGGCCTTTCCGGAACTTACCGGAAGGCTCCACGCTGCTCCGGCTAGAGCAGTCCAGTAGTGGCAAGGGAGCTCCCCTCTCTCACTGGACTCATCTGCGGATAAGTCGCGGCTCTCCAGGAGAAAACGCTTCTTCTCTTCCCTTTTCTGGGTGCCGGGAGCGTGCCGGCCACCCTCGTGATCCAGGTGGCCGCGGCTGCCGCCCTGGGGCTTCTGCCCAGCTTGTCGCTTGTGCCTCTTCGCACAGGTGCGATTGGGACTCACTGGCTGCCTCTTCCAGGGGGCACCTGTCTGCCCAACACACCCCCTGGAACCTTCTTTCTTCCCTGGAAACAGAATGCGGTTCGCACCCTCTCGGAGTCTCCCCCTCTGGTTTTTTTCTTTCCCCGAGGTGTCGATTCCTCGGTCCAAGGCCTCGGCGCCGTCCTTCGTTGCTTGGTTTGTTCTGCGTCCTTCCCCCCCTCCCCACTTTTGTACCTCGCTTCTCCCCGTTATTGAGCGGGTTTCTCTGGCGGCTGCTCTCAGCTTAAGGAACTTCCAGCCCGGTGGCTACACCCGCCCTCAAGCCGGCTCGGGGACTCTGTGCCCGGCAAGAAGGTCTCTGTCCCTGCAGAAGGGAACCGAGCTCAGGAGGGAAACAACGTCCTCCAGGATTTACGATCCTGTCGTGAAGTGCGTCCGAGGTGCTACCGCTGCGCTCTGGGGTTGTTTTTGAGGCTCAGATGTCAAATTGGAGCTTTCATTTTTTTTTTCTGTTTTGGGGTCACTGTTCTGCCTTTCAAGGCTCTCTGCTTTCGGGGCAGGGTGCCGTTCTTGGGTGGAATGTGGAAAGGCATCCTCCGGGCACCAAAACAAGAACAAGCACTAGAGCTGGCCTTGCCTGACTTTGTGTGCAGATGTTTGTGCCTGTGTTGATGCCGGAGTTTTAAGATTAGGGTCCCCTGCTGCGTAGCGATGTTTTGCTCAACAACAGCGTGTGCTGTGGTGGCCACGTGCGATCGTGATACCGTATTCTCACGCTACATTTTTTATATGTAGATACACAAATGCTCACCGTCGAGTTGCAGTGGCCTGCAGCGGTCAATGCGGTAACATGCGGTGCAGGTGAGGAGGAACAGGCTGCACCGTGTAGCCCAGGTGTGCAGTATCAGTGAGGTAACATGCAGTCCAGGTGTGCAGGTGAGGAGGAACAGGCTGCACCGTGTATCCCAGGTGTGCAGTATCAGTGAGGTAACATGCGGTGCAGGTGTGCAGTTGAGGAGGAACAGGCTGCACCGTGTAGCCCAGGTGTGCAGTATCAGTGAGGTAACATGCAGTGCAGGTGAGGAGGAACAGGCTGCACCGTGTAGCGCTAGCTCACAGCAACCTCCAACTCCTGGGCTCAAGCGATCCTGCCTCCCAGCCGTCCCGAGAGTAGCTGGGATACTACAGGCATGCGCACATGCCGGCTACTTTTTTCATATATATTTTAGTTAAGTAATTAATTTCTTTCTATTTATAGCCAGAGACGAGGGGGGGGGGAATCTCGCTCTTGCTCAGCGCCGGCTTGAATCCTGACCTTGAGCGATCCTCCCGCTCGCGGCTCCCAGAGTATGATTGTGGTTTTCAATCTTGATTTCTCAGGGAAAGGTTAGCGTCGCATGTCCGTGAGCATCGGTTCTGTGTGGGATTTGCAGGCTACCCGGGGGAGACAAAGGGAACTAGGAGACTTGTCTCTGCGCCTGTCCTCCAAACCCCTCAAGAAAACCGCTAGAAAAACCACGTGCACTGTGGACTGCAACCCTGGTTCAGTCCTCAGCAGTAGGTCCAGCTCTGTGCGTGCGCCT
>NW_017968525.1:632265-706543 GCF_000165445.2 Microcebus murinus
GGGGTCTTCTGAATCCAAAAGACCAGATGCGAACACAACTATTGTCTGCTCTCTTTCCCCTCCAAGCCTCTAAGCACTCGTTTACAGGGGCGAGGGCAGGACAGGCTTGAAAGTATCACATCCAAAGGGACACTCAAAGGATTCCCAGGCCCGATTTTGAGCGATCGGACCACGTGCTAGGAGCAGGCCCCCTTCTACCGTTGCTGGTCAGATTCAATCAGAGACTCTCTCATGCAATAACATAACATCAAACAAAATGCTACACCCAACCTCTTCGGTGTTCTAACTTACCAATTTATTTCTAGCACATACATTTTTTTAAATAATTTCTAATTCTTTCTTGGTTCCTGTCACCTTCGCTCTGATTTTCTTTTTTTCTTTCTAATTCACACTTCAGCCGTTGTTCTTTCACCCCTCATGTAATCGAGAAAAGGGAAAATGCCCAAAAGTTTCCGTTCTAGTGACTTACCCTCGAGGCTCTGTGACAGTGCAACATCGACGAGGGCACGCGGACCACACGCTGGTGACAGCTCTCTCTAGTCTCACACGCACGCACACACCTACCATGTCACGCCCACGCGCTCACACAGCCTGCACGTCACACCACGCGCGCACGTTGCGCCAGGTTGGCACGACGCCAACACTGCAACCCGTGTAGCCCAGGTGTGCAGCATCAGTGAGGTAACATGCGGTGCAGGTGTGCATTTGAGGAGGAACAGGCTGCACCGTGTAGCCCAGGTGTGCAGTTTCAGTGAGGTAACATGTGGTACAGGTGTGCAGGTGAGGAGGAACAGGCTGCACCATGTAGCCCAGGTATGCAGTATCAGTGAGGTAACATGCGGTGCAGGTGTGCATTTGAGGAGGAACAGGCTGCACCGTGTAGCCCAGGTGTGCAGTATCAGTGAGGTAACATGCGGTGCAGGTGTGCAGTTGAGGAGGAACAGGCTGCACCATCGTGTAGCCCAGGTGTGCAGCAGGCTGTGCCGTTGAGGTCTGTGTAGGTAGCTGTGTGTGATGTTCACACAGTGACAAACTCCCTGGACGACGCATTTCTCAGATTGCGTCCGTGTCGTAACGCGATGCATGACTGTGTTCCAGAAGTTGCTGACAAAACGGGATCCTTATTTATCATCTCTTGCACCTGTTTATTCCCTGAGCCGCTCCCACCTCGGCTGCTGCCGTGGTCCGGACTGTCGTGGCCACCTCCAGACCCATGGCCTGCAGATTCAGCTCTTGCGTAGTGGCCAAACTCACCTGACAGAGGCACAGCTCTGATGAGGCTATTTCCCTGCTGAAAATGTTCGGTGTGCCCCCACTAGTTCAAAAGGACACCCTGATATTTGAGTCCTCTGCGTCTTCTTTCACTGCTCCTAAGTTTTAATAGCCATCACTCGTGATGAGCAATTGTTGTTTTTTTTTTTTTAGACAGAGTCTCACACTGTTGCCCGGGCTCGAGTGCTGTGGCGTCAGCCTAGCTCACAGCAACCTCAATCTCCTGGGCTGAAGCCAAAACGTCAGCCTCCCGAGTAAGCATGGGCACTACAGGCATCAGCGCCACCTATGCCCCGGCTAAGTTTTGTTCTATATACGTACGGCTCTTTTCGATGCGGCCAATTAATTTCTTTCTGTGTTTTAGTAGAGACGGGCGGGGGGGGGGGTCTCGCTCTTGCCAGGCTGTTTCGAACTCTCGACTTTGAGTGCATCCCTCAAACACCAGAAGAAAAGGAGTGAGCAGGCGTTGGGGAGCCTCCCAAGGCGCCTGGGGCCGTCACCCTGCGGTTGTCCAGGCGGTTTTGTAATCATGGCGCGTCCCGGATGCTGAACTGGGGAAAGCCTGCCCCTCTTCGCCCAGCTTAGGGAAAACAAGAATAAACAGAATAGAGGGGACGGGCGCGTCAGAACGACGCGTTTTCTAGGAATAAGATTTGGCGATCGTGGGCTACTGACCGTCCTCCACTAACCTTCCTTCCTGCCCCTTGTCTTGACACGGCAAAATGCGGATTGTGGCGGCGGTAGAAGGTGGGCCTCGGCACTGGCTGTTTTTGTGGAGCACAATCCTGTGCTGAATGGAACACTAAACTCCTGGGGCGCCTCAGAACCCAGGGTCCGGGCTGAGTGCGGCTTCCCCCACGCCCGTCTCAGCCCCGGCAGCCGCCTGGCCGCAACCTCTCCCTAGACCTCTGTGCAGGTCCCGAAAAGACTTGCAGGCAAAGCGTAAAAAAAGATTCATGACACCTAAATTAAAGAAGAAAACCCTGACATAGACGAAGCGAGCACAGAGCTCGCAGCTCGGGACTATGTTTTCCAAGCGTCTCCACTCTCCCTCCGTTTTTTTCTCTGGACTCCCTCTCTCCTTCCTCCTCCTGCTCTCCCACCTTATCCTCCAACCTCCGTTTCTGAGAATCTCTCCCTTTTTAGAAGAAGTTGCTAATCCGGTGCGCAAGAGCGGTAGTAAGGCAGGAACTGCTCTTGTTTTGGCTCTTTGATTAGGTGTTTCTTTTCTTCCTTCTTTACTCCTTCCTTCCTCTTCCTTCCTTCCTTCCTTCCTTCCCTTACTTCCTTCCTTCCTTCCTTCCTTCCTTAACTTCCTTCCTTATCTTTCATTGAATCTTCGATCTCTGCTCTCACGTCGTTATCAATAAATACTTTCTTTCTTTCTTTCTTCTTTTCTGACAGAGTCTCACTCTATTGCCCAGGCTAGAGTGCTGTGGCATCAGCCTAGCTCACAGCAACCTCCAACTCCTGGGCTCAAGCGATCCTCCTGCCTCAGCCTCCCGAGAGTAGCTGGGACTACTACAGGCATGCGCCACCATGCCCGGCTACTTTTTTCTATATATTTTTAGTTAGATAATTAATTTCTTTCTATTTATAGCAGAGACGGGGGGATCTCACTCCCAGAGTGCTAGGATGACAGGCATGAGCCACCGCGCCCGGCCTACATTGACTATTTACCAGGCATCACATTATGGACTTTCTATATGTTAACCATTTCGATCCTCGAACCAGCCCGGGAAGAGGGAAAACGATCACTACCCACACTTTATAGATGAGGGGACAGGCGGTGAGATACTAAAAAACTTGCTGGAAGCCACGTATCTAGCAGATGGTGAAGCAATGTTGTTTCGGACCTCGCTGAACCTCAGTCCTCTCCTCTCAAAAGCAAAAATAATATTTACCGCACATGGTTACTGTGCAGAAACGGGATAAACACACAAACAGCAATGGAAAATAACACTTGGACTCCCCCTCCCTCCTGGCATTTCCGGGACGCTTCCAAAGCACAACACGGAGACGTTTAATTAGACGAGAACAAGGAGATGAGAAAAGTGCCTGCCATGCTTTCATGGGTGCCGTCTCCTTTGTGCGTCACGAGGCCCTTTGGAAGTGAACCCCACCATCCCCGTTTCACAGATGAGAGAGACCGAGGGACGCACAGGTGGACCTACTGCTGAGGACTGAACCAGGGTTGCAGTCCACACGTGCACGTGGTTTTTCTAGCGGTTTCTGAGGGGTTTGAGGACAGGCACAGACAAGTCTCCTAGTTCCCTTTGTCTCCCCCCGGGTAGCCTGCAAATCCCACACAGAACCGATGCTCACGGGACATGCGGACGCTAACCTTTCCCTGAGAAATCAAGATTAAAAACCACAATCATACTCTGGGAGGCCGAGGCGGGAGGATCGCTCAAGATCAGGAGTTCGAAGCCAGCCTGAGCAAGAGTGAGACCCCCATCTCTACTAAAAATAGAATGAAAATTAATTGGCAAACTAAAATATATAGAAAAAATTAGCCTGGCATGGCGGCACATGCCTGTCGTCCCAGCTACTCAGAAGGAGGCTGAGGCAGGAGGATCGCTTGAGCCCAGGAGTTGGAGGTTGCTGTGAGCAAGGCTGACGCCACGGCACTCACTCTAGCCGGGGCAACAGAGCGAGACTCTGTCTCAAAAAAAAAAAAAATTCTGGAATCATTGGACCAGGATCGGAGCCTGGGCCCCACTGTTTCTTAGCGCCTTATGTTATGCAAGTTTCTTAACCTTTTGCAGCTTGGTGTCCGGTGTGAAACAAGGAGACAAATGCCACCTACCTCCTAGGACTTGAGTGAGAACTGAAAGAGCTGGTCACCAGGGCAGTGGCCCAGTCTGTCACTCAGGCCCAGAAGGCAAGCCCAGAACGGAACTTCTGGGGGCATTTCCCTTTCTCATTACATGAGGTGAAAGAACAACGTGAATCTGAATTAGAAAAAAAAAAAAAATCAGAGACGAGGTGACAGAACTCAAGAAGAAATTAGAAATTATTAAAAAAATTATTGTAGAAATAAATTGTAAGTTAGAACACAAGAGTTTTAGATTTTGTTTATTTATTTATTCATGGAGACGAGTCTCTGGTTGAATCTGACCACAACCGTAGAAGGGCCTGGCTCCTAGCACTGTCTCGCTCAAAAATCTGGCCTGGAATCTTTGAGTTTCCTTGGAGGTATACTTTCACCTGCCTCTCCTCCCCCTTAAAACGTGTCTTAGAGCTTGGAGGGGAACAGAGACAGACATAGTTTTTCCATCTTCTTTTGGGTTCAAAGCACCCCATTCCCTCTCCCCCAGTACTGCGCTACAGGACTAGTATATCCAGCGGTGAGACTGTGTAAACTGAGTCACACGATACACCAACAATTTCCCGTGTGTGGTCTGTGCCAGGCAGAGATTTTCCTCCTTAGTTTCATTCGGCCTCACGTCCAAGACAGGACAGGGGAATTGATGATGAGTTTCTCTAAGAAAGATTACCGTGTTTCCCCGAAAATAAGACAGGGACTTATGTTTATTTTTCCTCAAGAAGACACCCTAGGGCTTATTTTCAGGGGATGTGTTATTTCTTTTAAGTACGGCACAACCACCTACATTTATTCAAATAGCGTGAAGTCGTCTTCTTCTGGAACATCATCCTCACTCTCCAAACCCCGAATCCCATCCTGAATGTCTTGCGACTCTGTTTCCTTTAGAACCACTGGCCCCGATCTCTCCTGTGGAGCACTAGAGCTGTCACGGGGCGGATGAGAAGGGCTGCTCGTGTTCTTTCCCGCTCCGCGACGACACGCATGGGTTGTGCAGATGCGCTGCGCAGCCACGCCCGTCACTAGGGCTGATTTTCGGGGTAGGGCTTTTATGGCCCACATGCTCAGAAATCCTGCTGGGGCTTGTATTGTTGGGTGGGTCTTATTTTCGGGGAAACACGGTAGGTTCCCCAGAAGGACAGATGGAGAGGTCGGGTCCCGAGTGTGCTGACTCTGCCCCCCAGGGCTGCTCCCAGCCTCCCCCTCCCTGCCTGTCACCAGAGCCTGGGGCGTCCCTGCCGTGGGGCGGGGCTGCCCTTGTGGTTGTCCTTCAGATGGAGGGCCACCAAGAGACCCAGGCAGCCCCGTGGGGCAGCTGGAAATCTCTTATTCAAAAACTCATGCATTGCACGTCAGAAGAAACCATTTTCCTTGGCCAATTTAGCAAGATCCTTGCTCTTTCGTTTCCTTTAATAATCTTGTTAAAGAGAAAACAAAAAGAAAAAAACACAAACGCAGAGAAGACCATCTGCTTTACGAGGTAGTTCATCTCTTCTGAGGTTTGCTCCAACGGGCGTAGGAAGGCGAGTTAGGCACCCGAAAGCTTCATCTCGTTCTGGTTGGGGATTGTTCCCTTGGGTTCTTTTCAGCCCCCGCCCCGGGCATTTCTCCGGATATTTAGGGTATCTTGGAGTGCAGAATTTAGGAAGAATGTTGTCTTTGTTCCAAGAATAGGCGCCGTGGGCTGTTTGCCAGAGGGAGCCGAACTTTCACAACGGGGAGATTCATTGGTTTTTAAAGTTCCTCCCCGCGCTACGGGAAGTCTATTACCACGTTTTCCGAGCTGTGGAGTAAAACCTGTCAAACATAGCGTGGCGAGCAGATGGGTGCTTGGCATCTTCCTTTTCATAAACCCTAAACCTAGTCTTCCTTAGGAAAACTCAGCCTCATCACCTTTCACCCAGAGCTTTAGTTTAGGAATGGAAGACATGCATGAGGGAGGGGTTACTTCTTTATTTTT
This sequence comes from Microcebus murinus, assembly GCF_000165445.2. Classification (NCBI taxonomy): domain Eukaryota; kingdom Metazoa; phylum Chordata; class Mammalia; order Primates; family Cheirogaleidae; genus Microcebus; species Microcebus murinus. The sequence continues at coordinate 638,325 of NW_017968525.1, forward strand.
TGTTTTTAAAGACATGTGGGTGTATATCTCTCACACATACAGCTTCCTATACAGACTTTTTCAAATTGAAAATAACTGTTTTGCTGTGACTATAAAAATACTTCATGCCCATTATAAAAAATTTTAGATAAATCAGCAACGTATAAAACATTAGAAGGTATTTTTCTAAATCCAGCCACCCAGAGGTTACCGCTGCTAACATTTTCATGAGCTTTTCTATTCGTTCATTTACCAACCGTTGGTATGTACCGTGTTTCCCCGAAAATAAGACCTACCTATCAAACAGGCCCCACCAGGATTTCTAAGCATGTGCTCCATAGAAGCCCTACCCCGAAAATCAGCCCCAGTGACGGGCGTGGCTGCGCAGCGCATCTGCACAACCCATGCGTGTCGTCGCGGAGCGGGAAAGAACACGAACAGCCCTTCTCATCCGCCCCGTGAGAGCTCTAGTGCTCCACGGGAGAGATCGGGGCCGGTGGTTCTAAAGGAAACAGAGTCGCAAGATATTCAGGATGGGATTCGGGGTTTGGAGAGTGAGGATGATGTTCCAGAAGAAGACGACTTCACTCTATTTGAATCAATGTAGATGGTTGTACCGTGTTTAAAAAAAATAACACATCCCCTGAAAGTAAGCCCTAGGGTGTCTTCTTGAGGAAAAATAAATATAAGACCCTGCCTTATTTTTGGGGAAACACAGTCGTGAACCTCTGGTATGTGCCACTCACTAGAAATACATTCATGAATGAAACAGACATGGTCCCTTCCCTCAAAGAGGGAGACATTAAAAAGATCATATAAATTTAAAAAGTATATATGGAATTTTGTAAAAGGACGGAACACCAACAAGGTTAAATCTCATATAAACTTACTATTTAAAAAAAAAAACGAAACAGAATAATATCCTTGCTGATGATGAAAACATGCCAAAAGTCATGCTCAGAAATGTTTTTGGCAGCACTACAATTCACTATTGCAAGGATGTGGAAACAACCCAAGTGCCCGTCAATTCATGACTGGATAATTAAAATTTGGTATATGTTTACAACGGAATATTACTCAATTCTAAGAAACAACAGCGAGCTAGCACCGCTTATATTATCCTGGATTGAGCTTAAGTCCATTATCCAAAGTGAGGCAACACGAGATCAGAAAAATGGGCTCCACATGTACTCACCATCAAATTGGTGCTGACTGATTTTCAATATGGCGCTCAAAGGCAGGTGGGGGTATTCACCAGAGATTCAGGGGGACAGGCCGACATCTGAGAGACATGACGAACAGTGTGGAGGGGGAGGGCATACCTCTAACCTTTGCTAAGTAAAGGCAACATTATAAAATCTAACCAAAATGTTATAAAGAAAACAACAAAGAACATTTATCGGGTGTCGGGCAGGTGGGGGGAGGGATGGGTACATACATACATGATAAGTGCAATGTGCATTGTCGGGGGGATGGACACGCTTGAAGCTCTGACTCGAGGGGGGAAAGAAGGCAATAGCAATGTATGTAACCTTAACATTCGTACCCCCTTATTATGCTGAAATAAATTAAAAAAAAAAGATCGAAACCATAATATGCTATTTCAAAAGAAGGTAACAGAGATTATTATAAAATCATATGAGGTGAAAGAACATCGTGAATCCGAATTAGAAAAAAAACAGAGACAAGGTGACAGAACTTTAAGAAGAAATTAGAAATTATAAAAAAATAATTTTAGAAATAAATTGTAAGTTAGAACACAAAGATTTGCAATTTTATTTATTTATTTGTTTATTCACTGAGACTGGGTCTCTCTCTGTCACCCCGGCTGGAGTGCAGTGGTTAGATTGTAGCTCACGGCAGCCTTGAACTCCTGGTCCAAATGGTCTTCCCACATCAGCCTCAGCAAGGACGACAGGCACCCAGCGAATTTTGGTTTCTTTGTAGAGATGAGGTCTTGCTGTGTTGCCCGGGCTGGTCTCCAATTCCTGGGCTCAAGCTACCCTCCCGCCTTGGCCTCCCAAAGTGGTAGGATCACAGGCGTGAGCTCCCACGCCTGGCTCCTAAAAATATTTTTATGAAAGAGTGACTCTGTACCTACCTACTACCTTTCTCTCAGCTTTTCATTATTATAATTTTCAGACAGAAAAATTGAAAGCATTGTCTAGGGAATGCCTGTGTACTCATTATACTGTTTTTTTTTTTAATTCCGTGACATATAGAAAAGATCTTTCTATGTAACTAAACATAGAAGCATCCTCACTGTTAAGTGATGCATAGTATTGCATGGTAGGGTGTGGTACCGTGTTTCCCCGAAAATAAGGCAGGGTCTTATATCTATTTTTCCGCAAGAAGACACCCTAGGGCTTATTTTCAGGGGATGTATTATTTTTTTTCAAGTACGGTACCACCGTCTACATTGATTCAAATAGAGTGAAGTCGTCTTCTTCTGGAACATCATCCTCACTCTCCAAACCCCGAATCCCATCCTGAATGTCTTACGACTCTATTTCCTTTAGAACCACTGGCCCCGATCTCTCCTGTGGAGCACTAGAGCTCTCACGGGGCGGATGGGAAGGGCTGCTCGTGTTCTTTCCCGCTCCGCGACGACACGCATGGGTTGTGCAGGTGCGCTGCGCAGCCACGCCTGTCACTAGGGCTGATTTTCGGGGTAGGGCTTCTATTGAGCACATGCTCAGAAATCCTGCTGGGGCTTATTGTATGGGTAGATCTTATTTTCAGGAAACACGGTAACTGACCAGAACAAGTCCCAGCTCAGCTCAGAACCAGAGGAGTCGGACTGCAAAGTCACAGAGCGGGGGGCAGGGATGCAGAGAGGCTATTGACCGGGGCCACCAATGCCGTCAGCCCCTACCTCTGGGCAATGGCATATTTTAAATGGGCACTTCCTAGAAGCATTGAGCATCACTGTTATTTCTGAACTGCAGATATTAATGCCTTTGAAATATGAAAATTAGGGATCAGGTATTTTTGTGTGGGGAAGCATAAAGCTTCTTCATTTAAAAACTTTCTGGTTAAGGGGTTATAAAGGTAATTACTCTTTATTTTATTTTATTTTTTTTTGAGACAGAGTCTCATTTTGTTGCCCGGGACTAGAGTGCCATGGCGTCAGCCTAGCTCACAGCAACCTCAAACTCCTGGGCTCAAGCGATCCTCCTGCCTCAGCCTCCCGAGTAGCTGGGACTACAGGCATGCGCCACCATGCCCGGCTCATTTTTTCTATATATTTTTAGTTGGTCAATTAATTTCTTTCTATTTTTAGTAGAGATGGGGTCTCACTCTTGCTCAGGCTGGTTTCGAACTCCTGACCTTGAGCAATCCTCCCACCTAGGCCTCCCAGAGCGCCGGGTTTACAGGCATGAGCCACTGCGCCTGGCCCGTAATTACTCTTAAATATAAAAATCTACAGTTAATGTTCCGTCTTGAAAATATTCCTTTCCCACTTGTCGGTGTTTTCCCCTGAGATACTTTTCAGAAATCAGGCTTTTTTTTTTTTTCTGTCTGTATATATTTTTCTTTGTTTGATAGTGTTCTTGGAATTGGTTTTGAAATCTGACTTGGAGAACATTGAATAAAGTAAGATAAAGAGCTAGAATCTCAAATCAACGTCCTATGAGTTTTTGCTTAACATACCGAAATTAGAGATGCGATTAGTTATTGTGCTTTTATTGCCACAGCATTTTTCTCTACATTTTAAATTATATGACTGGTAAATTTAGGCTCTTCCAGAACAGTAATTTTTAATAGCAGGTATGGAGTGCCCAAGTGTGTGGATGGCAAGAAATGTATTACTAGTAATGGTTAATGTCCCCAAAATTAAAAAAAAAATTCAAGTTTATTCCCACAGAGTGCAATATTACATACCAATTCAGTGTGTGCACCACTGTTCTTTTCTGTGCAGCAATTAAACAGTATTGTAATAAAATTTTGCATATATGTGTACTTATCAAATACTCTTTATTGTGTGTACATTACAAAATTATATGCATTTTGCTTTGAGCTGAAACTGTGTATGGTACTAAACAGGCAATGTAAAGGGTTTTTCAGAGTAAGTTTCTTGTTGAGTTTTGCTTTGTTTTCTGACTTCAGAACCCACCCCCAGAGTGAGTTAAAGCCTCACACATGTTCTCAATTATGCTGTTTTGCTTTTCTGAGCTGTGAGGAAAGAGAGGACTCAGGTTTTTGCTGGTTACAAGTCGGGCATGACGTCCTTTGTTTTCAGTTTGCATGAATATCAGTCAGACACAGACTTCAAAAGAACTCTAATAACGTGAGAATTATCCTGCAGCACTAATTAATTCAGGCTATTGGAGTCCACTTCAAGGGGAAGAGTCCCAGTAAACGTGGCGTAGTAGTCATGAGCCATGTCTTTGGAGGTGAACAGCTGATACCAGCTCAGTCACTTGCCTCCAGGGTGATCTTTGACGGGTTACCCGATCCTCTGTGCCTCAGTTCCCCAATCTGTAAAACTGACGTAATCATAGTACCTCTTTTTCAGTCTTGTTGGGAAGTGATAAATGAGATAAGCTTTATCGAGTACCTACTTCGCACAATGCCCGGCACAGAACAAACACTGAATACCTGTTACGTAGGGTTAGTACCTGGTCATGTGACATAACTGCTTCATTTCATAGATCTGAAAATAGGGTTAAGTTTTTTTTGTTTATCCAAGACAGAGTCTTACTCTGTTGCCCGGGCTAGAGTGCCGTGGCGTCACCCTAACTCACAGCAACTTCAAATTTCTAGGCTCAGGCGTCACCCTAACTCACAGCAACCTCAAATTTCTAGGCTCAAGCGATCCTCCTGCCTCAGCCTCCCGAGTAGCTGGGACTACAGGCATGCGCCACTATGCCCGGCTAATTTTTTCTATATATATTTTTGGTTGCCCAGCTATTTTCTATTTTTTTTTTTTTTTTAGTAAAGATGGGGTCTAACTCTTGCTCAGGCTGGTCTTCAACTCCTGAGCTCAGAGGATCCTCCCACCCAGGCCTCCCAGAGGGCCAGGATTACAGGCGTGAGCCACCGCGCCTGGCTAGGGTTAAGTTCTTAACGTAAGATGGAATCAGTATGTACTCGTAGATGGATCTAATCCTGGAATGCAATGTATACTTTAGAAGTATTCATCAGCTAATATTACCCTGCAGATTTTCAAGAGCAAGCATGTGCCAACAGTTTTTTGACAGCCCTTCTTGTGCTTGGCAGTTTATAATGATGATTTCAGGAATGGCAGAAAGAATGTTTTCATTATAACTGAAGTTCTTCTCTCCATTCTTCGACTCTACCACTTGTGAACATTTTCAGGAAAAGTCAGGACAGGGCAGAGCAAAGATACAGAAGATGTGGACCACCGAAATTTATTAGGTACTCACATTGGGTGTGCAAAGAGTCAAATGTCCGTATATAAATTTATATCTAAGGTAACTGTAGTTAAATAAGAAATTCGGCTCCCCCAATTGCACTACTCACCTTTGCCGCGTTCAGTAGCTCTGTGTTCCTACTAATGCTATTGTAAAACTGCAGATGTATACAGTGTTTCCCATTTTCTAAGTGCTGCTCTGACATTGTCTCAGCTTATTGTTTATGCAGAATTAGTCCACACCACCGAGTCCCTCCCACAGACTGTTCTGCTGGACCAGATTTACGCATCAAGAATACAAGTGCCTCAGGGAAAATCGCCTGCATGTTTGTGCTTCCTCCCTGGGGCCAGGAAATGCTTTGCACGCTGTAGGTGTTTAATAAATGTTCATCTACCTACATCCTAGTGAGTCCTCAAATTGCAACTTAAATTTCACCTTCTGGGGAAGGTATTTCCTGACTCTTCAGTCTGGCACCGTGTTCTTTGATACATTTTTTCGTGCGACTGAGTTATTTTCTTCCCAGAATGTATTTTCACATTGATCCGAGTAATTTCGTGATTAATATTCTTCTCCCTAACTAGGCTGTGCATGTCACAAGAGGGGAAGTGTGGTTTTATTCACTAAAGCAGCCCTCACTCCTAGCATGATGTATGACATAGAGCAGGTACGGAATAAGTGTTGGTTAGATAACAGCACAGGGCCGTTTATAATATGAAATTATTAACAGAATGTCCAACTCTTTTTTTTTTTTTTTTTTGAAAGAGTCTCACTCTATTGCCCAGGCTAGAGTGAGTGCCGTGGCGTCAGCCTAGCTCACAGCAACCTCAGACTCCTGGGCTCAAGCAATCCTCCTGCCTCAGCCTCCCCAGTAGCTGGGACTACAAGCATGCGCCACCACGCCCGGCTAATTTTTTCTATATGTATTAGTTGGCCACTTAATTTCTTTCTATTTTTAGTAGAGACGGGGGTCTCACTCTTGCTCAGGCTGGTTTCGAACTCCTGACCTCGAGCGGATCTGCCCAGAGTGCTAGGATTACAGGCGTGGGCCACCCCGCCCTGCCTAATTCTTAACTTTACAGAAGTTTGGAGTTTGTTTCAGGTCAGGGAAACAGGAATATTTTATTTTAAGACACTAAAAAGCATGGGCGTCCCCTGGTACTTGCAGGGGATTGGTCTGGGAGTCCCCTTGGTTACCGAAATCCAAGGATGCTCGAATCCCTTGCACAAAATGGCGTAGGATTTGCACAGGACACACGCAGATCCTCCTGTACGCCTTAAAGAATCTCTAGGTCACTTGTAACCCCCGATACAGTCCGAGTGCCGTGTAGGTAGTTACGCTGTGCTGTTTGGGGGATGATGACAGGGAAAATAAAGTCTGCTCCTGTTCAGCACAGAGGCAGCCCTCACAGGCCCAGGCACACTTTGGATCTGAGGCTGGTTGAATCCATGAGTGACTGTATGCAGATCCTCAGTTTTTGTTCGAGCCTTTTCAAAATATTCACAGGAGCCTTTTCTTGGCTTTCTGTCTACGGGTATTCATTTTCTTGAATTGCCTCCTCTCTGTCTCTGCATAGAATTTAAGGTGCACTGAAGACAAAAACCAGAAAGAAAATAGGAAAACTGAATTTTGAAATGCTTTTTAAGGAGTTAGGGGGAGGAAAAGCAGTTTAGGGCGAAGAGAAAGGTGCATAGAGGAAGCATCTCCCGCTGTTCCAGGATAGTATAAAACAAGCCCGCCCTTTTACTTATACCAGAGTCATGAGCCGCACCCACACTTTGTGAAAATATAGTTAGAAGTGTATTGTGGATCAGCGGAGCAGGTTGTCAGGTCCTTATCAGAATCATAAAGCCCATTAAAGGTTGCTAGCTTGGAAAGGTTAGATTGGGATTGAGAGTTTTCGCGAACACGAAATTTCTGCGTTTGAATTACGCTTCAGGAAACCCCTAGCATTTCATCTTTTATGTCTTCATGAGAGAGAGCTTAACGTGCATACAGAAGTGAGCACGTAAGGGTATAGCTTGGTGAATTTTCACATCCAGACCAAGAAGCACTGAATTTTTGGCAGTCCCCAGCATCCCACAAGCTGCCCTCCTGTGTCTTACCCTCCCCCGCCCGCTAGCCTGACATCAGTTTTTTGTGGGTTTTTTTTTTCCTGTTTTTGTACTTTATATAGATGGAATCACGCAGGGTCTGTTTTTGACGTAACAGACTATCATTCTAAGCGGCATTCCTGATAACACCTTATGGAAAACAAGGTCTTGTTTCCAGTTTTCCTTCTTATGTATCTAATTTTGTAAACGTTTGAGTTTAGCAGTTTCCAGATCTTTCTTATTCCTTTAAGACATTTTGCACGTAAAATGCAAGTGTGAGTGTGCCCTTGTGTGTGTGTGCACATGTGTGTCTATGTACATGCTTTTAGAAACGTCACTCAAGTTAGGTCATGCTGCTGTGCATGTTATTCACCTGTCAGAGATACCTCTTGTTTTTTGTTTTTTGTGTTTTTTTTTATTTGAGACAGAATCTCACTCTGTTGCCCAGGCTACAGTGAGTGCCGTGGCGTCAGCCTCGCTCACAGCAACTTCAAACTCCTGGGCTCAAGCGATCCTCCTGCCTCAGCCTCCCGAGTAGCTGGGACTACAGGCATGCGCCACCACGCCCGGCTCATTTTTTCCATATAGTTTTAGTTGGCCAATTAATTTCTTTCTATTTTTAGTAGAGACGGGGTCTCGCTCTTGCTCAGGCTGGTTTCGAACTCCTGACCTTGAGCGATCCACCTGCCTTGGCCTCCCAGAGTGCTAGGATGACAGGCGTGAGCCACCGCGGTACCCGGCCTAGTGACACCTCTTCAAGCTCTTCCTGCATGAGCTCATGCAGACCCCCCATGGCAGCTCCCTGCGGCATTTAGTGAACCCGCTGCCTACGGGACAGGTAGGTCATTACTGGTCTTTTGATTTTAGAACAGTGGACTCCATGTGAGTTTATCCGTAAAATAAAAATTCTTAGAAGTGGAATGACTGAGCAGTGGGGCCCGTGCCTTTTACGTTTCCTTAGGTATCCGTAAACGGCCTCCCTAAGGGTCTTACCAGGGTTTACTCCCACCGGCAAAGTCTGACAATTCCTGTTTCCGGTGTCCTTGCCTTAGGTTGTGTGTTACGTAGCTTGTTAGTCTCTCCAGTCTGGTGTAGGAAATCCCCTTAGTCCTCGCCATTTAAACCTGTTCCTTTAGAAGTTTTGAGTGAGGTGAGTTATGTGTGTTTATTGGACGTTTGTGTTTCTCTTGGGACTTGTTCCTGTTCTTTGCTCTTTTTCCTATAAGCTTCTTCATAGTTTTTGTAATGATGTCAAGGGGCTCTTTCTGTGGAAAGGAAAATAGCCCTTTATTTCATCTGTGGGAGTAATTTTTTAGAAATTTATTTTTCGTAGCCTTCCTTCCCAGCCCCAAACAGAAGGTTGTAATTTTTATGTGACTAAATGTACCAGTTTTCTCCTTAGTAGCTACTGAATTGTGTGTGTGTGTGTGTTTAATGAGAGAAAGCATTGGGAATCGAGACAGGCAGCTAGATAGCTTAGTCCTGGCGTGGGGAAAAGCCTCCATGAATATTTTTGGGAAATGTGGTGAAGGAGGAAATAAAATTTTAGTCAAAAATGGTATGACCGGCCGGGCGCAGTGCCTCACGCCTGTCATCCTGGCACTCTGGGAGGCTGAGGCAGGTGGATTGCTTGAGGTTAGGAGTTTGGAAACCAGCCTGAGCAAGAGCGAGACCCTGTCTCTACTATAAATAGAAAGAATTAATTGGCCAACTAATATATACATATAAAATTAGCCGGGCATGGTGGCGCATGCCTATAGTCCCAGCTACTCGGGAGGCTGAGGCAGGAGGATCGCTTGAGCCCAGGAGTTTGAGGTTGCTGTGAGCTAGGCTGACGCCAGGGCACTCTAGCCCTGGCAACAGAGTGAGACTGTGTCTCAAAAAAAAAAATAAAATGGTATGACCAACTCTAAGTAAATAAAAATTTGGACATTATCTGCCAGAATTTGTTTAGTATTTTTAATAGCTTTTGGGGGGATTTTCACTGCTAAAATGCTTTTTTCCCTTTCATGCTTCATTATTTGGGGTTTTAATTTCTCCAATGATTCCCTTTCTTTTAGATTTCAAATTATAACCGATTTCCTGCGCCGTTGCTGACGTCCGGTGACCCATGTCAGAAGTACTTCCAGGTCAGATACATTTTCATGTATTTCAATGCAGACAAGCAGTCGCATGTGAAAACTTAGAAAAAAAAATAATGACTGTTTCAATGTTAAACTTACGATTTGCTAAAAAAAAAAAAAATTACGTTTTTGATTTTGGTTGTGTTTCACTAATGTGATAGAAAAATGAATCTTTGAAAGAATCGGTTGGACTTTCTCATTTGTTTGATAATTGCATGGCTGCATATGCCGTAATGTGAATGTATTTTAGTGAACTGTGCTAGGAACTTAAGACTGTCAGATTTTATGGTGTAGCCCTGTGCCTGTTGCAGCTTGTGACCTATTTAGACGAGGACAAAGGAGCAGGCGTGGGTGTCGGCCTCTGAGTCAGAGTCTCGGAGTCTGGAGAGCTCCCAGTCCATTGTTCTCCCTCGGTCCAATGCTGATTAATTTCGGGCCTTAGGAAAACTACCTTAATTTTATTGCATGTCCCTTTCTTGGTAGATTCTCATGGTAGATTCTAGTCTATACACAACGTCGTGTGGGATTTAGTTCTTAGCCTCACGGTAATGCAATAAGGAAAAAAAGCGATGGCCGTAACTGTTCAAGTTAAAGATTGCAGCAGACTGCCAGTGGCAGATAGATCCGGGTAGATTCCGTATTTATCAAGACTCATGGCCGGGTGCGGTGGCTCACGCCTGTCATCCTAGCACTTGGGAGGCTGAGGCGAGCGGATTGCTCGAGGTCAGGAGTTCGAGACCAGCCTGAGCAAGAGGGAGACCCCGTCTCTACTAAAAATAGAAAGGAATTAATTGGCCAACTAAAAATATATAGAAAAAATTAGCTGGGCATGGTGGTGTGTACCTGTAGTCCCAGCTACTCGGGAGGCTGAGGTAGGAGGATCGCTTGAGCCCAGGAGTTTGAGGTTGCTGTAAGCTAGGCTGATGCCACAGCACTCTAGCCTGGGCAATAAAGTGAGACTCTGTCTCAAAAAAAAAAAAAAAATACCAGATTTTATACTATCATGTGCCTCTAAAATTCCTGTTGCCCCTTCAAGATGAAGCTTATGAGCAGGTCTTAGCCCGTGATATAGTCAAGCCGTTATCTCGTTTCTGCTGCTGTTTAATACTGTTTCCTTCTGGAATTGAATTCAGGCCCAGCCTGTCAGTTGCTCAAGAAAATACGTGACATTACTGCATAGGTCGCCTGGGTTTTTTCACCTAAACCCAATATCCCCAAGCTGGGTCATTGAGCACATTCATCAGACTTGGCCGTAAAAGTCTAGAGCTCTATTAAAAAAGAAAAAAAAAATCTTCAGAAGACATTGAGGCCTTACTAAAGAATGAAAATAGCTTAGGAGTTGAGCAGAGAAGAGAGCAGCAGGGTGGGGCACACCTGCAGTCCCAGCTCCTCGGGAGGCTGAGGCAGGAGGATCTTGGGAGCCGGGGAGACTGGGGCACTGTGATTGTGCCCGTGAACAGCCACTGCCGTCCAGCCTGCACCACAAGACGACACCCTGTCTCTAAAATAAAAAAAGAAAAAGAAATTCAACAGAGAAAATATCCTTGGATTAAGCATGTAATTTCCAAAGGCGACTGCTCTGAATGTTTTGCTTCTTATTTGAAGGCACAAATTCGGCTTTGTGTGTCCTAAGTAACACACAAGTGTGAGCGTGTGAGGTTGGGAAGGCCAGGCTATGCCCTGCCTGGAGAGCCTTTTTCTTTTTATTTTCTTTTTTTCTTTATTTTGAGACAGAGTCTGGCTTCGTTGCCCAGGCTAGAGTGCCGTGGCGTCAGCCTAGCTCACAGCAACCTCCAACTCTTGGGCTCAAGCAATCCTCCTGCCTCAGCCTCCCGAGTAGCTGGGACTACAGGCACGTGCCACCATGCCAGGCTCATTTTTTCTCTATATATTTTTTAGTTGGCCAATTAATTTCTTTCTATTTTTAGTAGAGACGGGGTCTCGCTCTTGCTCAGGCTGGTCTCGAACTCCTGACCTTGAACAATCCTCCTGCCTCGGCCTCCCAGAGTGCTGGGATGACAAGGTGTGAGCCACCACGCCCTGCCTCGAGTGCCCTTTTCTTCTTTGTCCCCTGCTGGGCTCCCGGCCTTCAAGACCCAGCTCGGCTCTTCCTTTTGTGGAAAGTCTTCCCTGGGCCTGTCTCCCCACCCCCAGCCCCGTGCTCTCGTGAGACCCCTGCCTCCTGCAGCCAGTGTGAGTTCATGTGCTCGCTTATCCTTTCTCACTGCCCCATCTGATTTCCGTTTTTTAAAACAACAAATAACATTTCTTATTTATTTATTTATTTATTTATTTATTTTTTTTTGAGACAGAGTCTCACTTTGTTGCCCAGGCTAGAGTGAGTGCCGTGGCGTCAGCCTGGCTCACAGCAACCTCAAACTCCGGGGCTCAGCGATCCTACTGCCTCAGCCTCCCAAGTAGCTGGGACTACAGGCATGCGCCACCATGCCCGGCTAATTTTTTGTATATATATTTTTAGTTGGTCAATTAGTTTCTTTCTATTTTTGGTAGAGACGGGGTCTCGCTCAGGCTGGTTTCGAACTCCTGACCTTGAGCGATCCGCCCGCCTCGGCCTCCCAAAGTGCTAGGATTACAGGCGTGAGCCACTGCGCCCGGCCTCTTATTTATTTTTTTATAATTGGCAAATAAAATCCGGTTGTATTTATTGTGTGCAACATGTTGTTTTAAGACGTGTATACCTTGTGGAATGGCTGTGTCGAGCGAATTGAGATCGCATTTGGTGTGTCTGTCTGGAATCTCAGCCCCACTTGGAACATTGAAGACTCAGGCCTTAGACCAGGGGTCCTCAAACTTTTTAAACAGGGGGCCAGTTCAATGTCCCTCAGACCGTTGGAGGGCCGGACTATAGTTTTAAAAAAAACTATGAACAAATTCCTATGCTCACTGCACATGTCTCATTTTGAAGTAAAAAAACAAACGGGCAAAAACTCCTGCGTGTGGCCCGAGGGCCGTAGTTGAGGACGCCTGCCTTAAGACAAATAAGCTGAAGGGGGGCGTGGAAATCCCCAAGCGGGTGGACCTTGCTCTCCACGACCCTCCCGCATCTAAGATCCTGCGAAGCAGCCGTGTGAAGTTGCTTTTCCAGTTAGAATCCTACACGGTTGCAATCCTGTGACTCCCCCTGCCCTGAAATCCTGTGACTCCCCCTGCCCTGCAGCCCCTTCTACCGTGTTTCCTCGAAAATAAGACAGGGCCTTATATTTATTTTTCCTCAAGAAGACACCCTAGGGCTTATTTTCAGGGATTGTGTTATTGTTTTTAAGTACGGTATAACCATCTACATTGGTTCATAGAGTGAAGTCGTCTTCTTCTGGAACACCATCCTCACTCTCCAGACCCCGAATCCCATCCTGAATGTCTTGCGACTCTGTTTCCTTTAGAGCCACTGGCCCCGATCTCTCCTGTGGAGCACTAGAGCTCTCACGGGGCGGATGAGAAGGGCTGCTCGTGTTCTTTCCCGCTCCGCGACCACACGCGTGGGTTGTGCAGATGCGCTGCGCAGCCACGCCCATCACTAGGGCTGATTTTCATAGCCATGCCCATCACTAGGGCTGATTTTCATAGCCACGTCCATCACTAGAGCTGATTTTCATAGTCACGCCCATCACTAGGGCTGATTTTCATAGCCACGCCCACCACTAGGGCTGATTTTCATAGCCATGCCCATCACTAGGGCTGATTTTCATAGCCACGTCCATCACTAGAGCTGATTTTCATAGCCACGCCCACCACTAGGGCTTATTTTCACAGCCACGCCCACCACTAGGGCTGATTTTCATAGCCACGCCCACCACTAGGGCTGATTTTCCGGGTAGGGCTTCTATGGTGCACATGCTTAGAAATCCTGCTAGGGCTTATTTTATGGGTAGGTCTTATTTTGGGGGAAACACGGTAGTAACTTGTGCCTCTCTTGCTCACAGAGAACTCCTTATCATTCTTGTCACGTTGAAGGTTTGCTCTCATGAGTAATGTCAGGAAACCAGTTTCATTTTGCCTCTCCTTCCTAACAGGAGAAGAAAAAATCTGAGTTTATTTCATTTCCTTAATACTTTGAGGTCCAGTTCAAAGGGTGACATTCCTCAGGGTAGAAGTTTCACTGTTAACTCCTCAGTGGAAATAAGATTGTATAGCGGGAAAATAAAAAAAAATGAGGAAAATGGGAAGTTTCGTTCAAGGAGGAGGCAAACATTGGGCTCCCTTGGAACCATTTGTCAGTTTCCAATTTTATAAGCCTGCCGCTGGGGCAGAGGGCAGGGTGGCTGAGGAGAGAAGAGTGAGCTGTCATTACTGGCAAACTCTTTCTTTGACAAAAGGCTAGAGGTCTGAGGAAAGAGAGAGAGAGAGTCGTAGAATCAAAGGGATCCTGGCCGATCTAATTTTGTTTAGGCTTCGTGAAAATACTCCTTTAGTTGCAAAACAAAGAAAACTCGGCTCACAGTGGCTTAAGCAAAATCAATCATCAATCAATTGGTTCTGAGAAGTCCCAGGGTATCCTATCTCAGGTGCAGCTCATTTTAGGGATCGGCTGGTCGCTAGGGCCTGGTCACCCTCTGTCTCTCGGCTCTGCTTTCTTGCTGGTTAGATCCCTGCTTCGGCAGGCTGTCCTTCATGGAGACCGCTTGAAAAGCTCTAGGTGTTAATCTTAATTCAAGAAAGAGAGGCCGGGCGCGGTGGCTCACACCTGTGATGATCCTGGCACTCTGGGAGGCCGAGCCGGGAGGATCACTAAAGGTCAGGAGTTCGAGACCAGCCTGAGCAAGAGCGAGACCCCCGTCTCTACTAAAAATAGAAAGAAATTAATTGGACAACTAAAAGTATATATACAGAAAAAATGAGCCGGGCGTGGTGGCGCATGCCTGTAGTCCCAGCTACTCGGGGAGAGTAGCTGAGGCAGGAGGATCACTTGAGCCCAGGAGTTGGAGGTTGCTGTGAGCAAGGCTGACTCCACGGCACTCACTCTAGCCTGGGCAACACAGTGAGACTCTGTCTCAAAAACAAAACAAAAAAATGGTGGACTATTGCAAGAAGCTCCCACCAGGTCCTGCTCCCTGTGACAAATCGCAGAGTCTGCTCTGACGCCAGCCGCCTCCTTGGCTGGTGAGGAGACAGCCCTGCCTCTGCGCTCTGCTTCTCTGGTGGCCGCTGACCTCTTAATCGCCTGGACTACGTTGCTTCTGGAATGCTCTTCATCACAGTCTCCTCCATCTTGAAGAACAGGTGGAAGGACGGCGCCAGCACCTGCCGTGTTTCCCCGAAGATAAGACGGGGTCTCGTATTGATTTTTCCTCAAGAAGACACCCTAGGGCTTATTCTCAGGGAATGGGTTATTTTTTTTTTTTTTAAGTGCAGCACAACCATCTCCATTGATTCAAATAGAGTGAAGTTGTCTTCTTCTGGAACATCATCCTCACTCTCCAAACCCCGAATTCCATCCTGAATGTCTTGCGACTCTGTTTCCTTTAGAACCACTGGCCCCAATCTCTCCTGTGGAGCACTAGAGCTCTCACGGGGCGGATGAGAAGGGCTGCTCGTGTTCTTTCCCGCTCCGCGAGGACACGCATGGGTTGTGCAGATGCGCTGCGCAGCCACGCCCGTCACTAGGGCTGATTTTCATAGCCACGCCCACCACTAGGGCTGATTTTCATAGACACGCCCATCACTAGGGCTTATTTTCATAGCCACACTCATCACTAGGGCTGATTTTCATAGCCATGCCCATCACTAGGGCTTATTTTCATAGCCACGCCCACCACTAGGGCTGATTTTCATAGACACGCCCATCACTAGGGCTTATTTTCATAGCCACACCCATCGCTAGGGCTGATTTTCATAGCCATGCCCATCACTAGGGCTGATTTTCATAGCCACGCCCATCACTAGGGCTTATTTTCGGGGTAGGGCTTCTATTGCGCACATGCTTAGACCTCCTGCTGGGGCTTGTTTTATCAGTAGGGCTTATTTTCGGGTAAACACGGTGAGCTCCCGAACAGGAGGAAATTCTTGTCCTCCTCCCCCCTGAAGATCCCTGTCCTGCCTGAGGGTGGAAAGAGGAGTTGTCCGAACACAATTTCGGGAGTGTTGGAAGCTGTGCTTTGGGTTCGCCCACTGCTGATGCTCAGATCCCTGAACACTCTGTGGAGGGCAACAGATCAGAGAAGGAAGTCGTTTCTCATGGACTGAGAAGTCTGGAACCTTCGGAATTCTTGCCGATGAATTTTATTCCCTCTGGTCTGAGAAACCTTTCTCTCTTTCTAGCAAGAGACACATGGAATAAATCACTAATGGTGCGAACAGTATCTGAGATAAATGTGACTGTCAGATAGTTTCCTACAGGTCCCGAAAGGGCTGAGTCTGTGTTTTAATTCAGTGGAATATATTCAGACCCCTTTGGGAGCTCTAATATATTGTCTGTAACCTACTGTTACATTATTAGTAATAGTGTTATGTATGCGTGTGTGTGTGTGTGTGTGTGTGTGTATTCTTGAGAAATTAAGCCATTTCCTCAAAGTCTCTCTTTAATGCAAATGCTAAGCCCAGGTCAAACATGCTCACAAAGGCATCTGTGAACACAAACTCTAAGGGAGGTTTGGTTTTCCAGGCATCGATAACACAATTTCTAGACGTGGCTGAGTAGAATTTCCTTGGATGTGTGGTGCATCTTTGCTCAATGACCTTCCAAGATAATTAAGAAAGCTGAAGCCCCAGAGGAATTTTGAGCATTTTTTTTTATTTCAGCATATGATGGGGGTACAGATTTTAAGGTTTCCATAAATGCCCATTCCCCCCCTCCCCCCACAAGTCTGAGTCTCCATCATGATCATCCCCCAGATTGTGCACACCTCATTCATTATGTATGTATATACCCGCCCCCTCCCCCCTCCCACCTGCCCAATACCCTATTACTGTAGTACCTACGTGACCACTTAGGTGCTGCTCAGTTAATACCAGTTTGCTGGAGAATATATCTGGTGCTTGTTTTTCCATTCTTGGGAAACTTCACTTAGTAGTATGGGTTCCAGCTCTAACCAGGAAAATATGAGATGTGCTATATCACCATTGTTTCTTAGAGCTGAATAGTACTCCATGGTATACATATACCACATTTTATTAATCCATTCTTGGATTGATGGGCACTTGGGCTGTTTCCACAGCCTTGCAATTATGAATTGTGCTGCTATAAACATTCGAGTGCAGGTGTCTTTTTTGTAGAGTGTCATTGGATCTTTTGGGTAGATGCCCAGCTAATTTTGTGTGTGTGTGTGTGTGTGTGTGTGTGTGTGTGTGTGTGTGTATTGCCTGAAGGAACTATAGAATAAAAACATGGTGGAACTATTTGCAAAGGGGATGATTTCTTTCAAGGTTGTGAGAAATGAAGACTGGCCACAAGAAGAAAATGCTTTTATACGAATTCAAAAAGAGAGATGCTTTTTCATTCTGAGTCAAATTCAAGCCCTCAGAATTCTTAGATTTCCCGTAGACTGGTTTATGGGTATGCACATTAAGCCCCCTGTTGGCTCCTATTTAGCGTATGAACAAATGTGGAAATAGAGAGGAAAACGGGTCAGTCCTGCACGAACGTGTCGTGCAGTGGAAGCACTTACTCTTTCGATTTCCCGTATAATGCCTGCTCGCGCGCCGCCGTATGCCAAGTAGTTTAATGGTGGCCGGCATCTAACGACCGCTTTCCTTGTCTTGCAGCTGGCTCAGGCGTGGGCACCCGGGCGGCGTTTATGGCCAGCGGCAGCCCCGCGGACGTTTCCCATCGGAGCGGCCCGGCCACACCACCCAACACCCTTCTCCTCCGCTCCTCCCACAACGAGCTGCTCAACGCCGAGATAAAACACACCGAAGCCAAGAACAGCACGCCTCCCAAATGCAGGAAAAAGTACGCCCTCACTAACATCCAGGCGGCCATGGGCCTCTCGGACCCGGCCGCCCAGGCCCTGCTGGGCAGCGGCTCTGCCAACATCAAGCTGGTGAAGAATGGGGAGAACCAGCTCCGGAAGGCCGCGGAACAGGGGCAGCAGGACCCCAACAGGAACGCGGGCCCCGCCGCCGTCATCAACATCACTTCTGAGAAGTTAGAGGGGAAGGAGCCTCACCCCCGGGACTCCCCGGACGGCGAGATTTTGCCCTCCCAGCCCCGGAGAACTAAGAGCTTCCTGGATTACTATGCAGACCTGGAGACCTCCGCCAGGGACCTAGAGCTGGGCCAGGGCCACGGCCACGGGGCTGGGGAGGACAAGCCCCAGCCGGGCCAGAGCCAGGCCCCCACCGACGTGGGCCACGGCGAGTCGCTGCTGCAGAAGCCAAACAAGCCCCAGGCCAGCCCCGAGGACGGCCCGGCAGCCACCGTGTCGTCCAGCCCGGAGACCAAGAAGGATCATCCTAAGACAGGGGCCAAAACGGATTGCGCCCTGCACCGAATTCAGAACCTGGCCCCCAGCGACGAGGAGGAGTCCAGCTGGACCACCCTGTCCCAAGACAGCGCTTCCCCCGGCTCCCCGGACGAAACAGGTACCCCCCCCCCTACCGGACAGGTGCAGCTGCGGCTGGCGCTGTCTCTTGGTGCTTCCACTCCCGACCTCGGGAAGATCTGACCAAGAAGGTCCATTGACAGGCAGAGAGGAGCATAAGCCTCTTGGGGGTGAAACCAGGCGATTTGTACGGAGAATAGCGTTAGATTCCTCAACCGCAGTTTAGGTGAATTTCCTTTAGGCAAATTATCTAAAAGTTTGTTCTGGTTGTTCTTATTTTACTTTTGTAAAAATAAACAGGTCCTTGGTGCTAAACACCGTGAGTCGTTATCTATGTAGAAATCATACTGCCAGTACGTGGGTGAACTATTTCTATAAGCTATCTAGAAATGTTGGGTTTCGTTAAGCAAGATGATATAAGACATAGTTTCCGGGAGCAGGGACTAATCTTATGTAATCAGGAGAACCAACTATTTTGGACTCAGAACCAACTATTTAAAGCCCTCAGAAGAAGTTATTTATGCTGAAGCTAATGAAAAGTTAAAAATTTAAAACTTTAGCTGTCTGTTCATTAAAGACATTCTTCTTTTGACCTTTACTGGGGAATATTTTGTTATATTTTATTATAGCCTTGTTCAAGTAATATAATATTTGAAAGTGAGAAGATGGCATTTCTTGTAAAATATATTCAGAAGTTTAGGATTTTAACTAGTCTAATTGAGATCAGTCTTTTTGTACTTTTGTCTATTATATTGGTAACAACTTTGGCTTAGTCTGAGATGTTAAATTGTGACAGAAATGAACAGGGTCCTAAAAGTCAGCTACTTTTACTCTCATTTTCTCATACTCATGAGATTGCAAGACATGGAGAACTTTGTGGCATCTGAATTTGTTGTAAACAAGCACTTTTTGTAAATTTGTTGTAAAAAAGCTTATTTCTTTAAAGCAGCCCAGAAGGTACCCAGTGGGTCCCAGGGCTCTGCTACCCTGTTTCCCCGAAAATAAGACCTACCGATAAAATAAGCCCTAGCAGGATGTCTAAGCATGTGTGCAATAGAAGCCCTACCCCGAAAATCAGCCCTAGTGATGGGCGTGGCGATGAAAATAAGCCCTAGTGATGGGCGTGGCGATGAAAATAAGCCCTAGTGACGGGCGTGGCTGCGCAGCGCGTCTGCACAACCCATGCGTGTCCTCGCGGAGCGGGAAAGAACATGAGCAGCCCTTCTCATCCACCCCGTGAGAGCTCTAGTGCTCCACAGGAGAGATCGGGGCCAGTGGTTCTAAAGGAAACAGAGTCACAAGACATTCAGGATGGGATTCGGGGTTTGGAGAGTGAGGATGATGTTCCAGAAGAAGACGCCTTCACTCTATTTGAATCAATGGAGATGGTTGTAGCGTACTCAAAAAAAAAAAAACACATCCCCTGAAAATAAGCCCTAGGGTGTCTTCTTGAGGAAAAATAAATACAAGACTCTGTCTTATTTTCGGGGAAACACGGTATGTGATCAATGGTACCAGGTAGATTTTTGCCGGGTGCTAAATGTGCAGAGCAGAGAAGGGTCATGAAGTGCCGGGTAAACAAGGCATTACTGGGCTCAGAGGGCTTGTGCTGATGCGAAGAGACAGTAGAATTGAAAAACAAACAGGGTGTAGAGAAGCAGAGGAGCGGTGAGCACCTAGGGAGAAGAAACTAGAAGGAAGCAAAAGAATAGGTTGCTCTAACGCAGTACTCTCAAACATTTTTTGGTCTTGGGGGGCCCCCGTGAAAGTCTCAATTTATTGAGAATCCTAAAGACTTTTTGTTTATGGGGGTTTATATCTATCGATATTTAAAAGTTGTTTATCTAAAAAATTAGAATAAGAAACCCATTCATGTCAACAATACAGATTTTTTTTTTTTTTTTTTTTGAGACAGAGTCTCGCTTTGTTGCCCAGGCTAGAGTGAGTGCCGTGGCGTCAGCCTAGCTCACAGCAACCTCAAACTCCTGGGCTCAAGCAATCCTTCTGCCTCAGCCTCCCGAGTAGCTGGGACTACAGGCATGCGCCACCATGCCCGGCTAATTTTTTATATATATATCAGTTGGCCAATTAATTTCTTTCTATTTATAGTAGAGACGGGGTCTCGCTCTTGCTCAGGCTGGTTTTGAACTCCTGACCTTGAGCAATCCGCCCGCCTCGGCCTCCCAAGAGCTAGGATTACAGAACAATACAGATTTTTTTAAGTGAAAAATAACTATTTTTTCCAAAACTAACAACATCTTAGAAAAGTGACATCGTTGTATGTATTTGAAAGTCTTTTTAATGTCTGTTTTAATTGAAGGTGGCTGGATTCTCTTACCTCCTTCTATCCTTAGTGTGTCTCAGTTAGTTGTTTTGCTGAACTAGGTGAAGAAAATCCTGCCGGCCTCGTAGAGATATGTAGGGGGGAAAAGCGGAATATTTTATAGCCTTTCAGGCGATTATTGATATTCTTTTTAGGTGTTACACCAAAATTCCATAATATAATAGTTTCTTAAAGGTTAGTTTGCAATGTGCAGTCTGAAACCATAATCACTGTTTTGTGCTCTGTGGTATTAAAATCTATTGGTCTGCTGTACATTTCCAATGGATATCTATCCATACATAATTTGCGACATCATGCACTTTTTATTTGGAAAATACTGGTTCAGCGAGTTATGAAGATCCTGCAAAATGTTAACACATTTCACGATACAATATGAAAACATTACATTCGCTAATCTCACTGTCTCCTCAGAAAAGTCTTTCATTATCGGGAAGCTGTCAGGCTCACAGTGGCGGATGCTAGTTTTCCAAAATTCTGATTTTTGCTTGAAAGCTCGCATTTGATCATTGCCAACCAACAGTGTCGGTTTGTTTTCCTTGAAGTGACAGGCTCACCTCGTTTGTTTTTCGGAAGATGTCTACCCAGTATCTAAATGTGACCAACCGTAGTTTGTCAGTTGTTTCTTCCAAGTAAAAGCTGTGTTCTATGCAGGAGCAGCTAGTTCAGCTTGCAAACCGGTCGCTTGCATGCTTTCTCCTTAAAATGAGTCCTACTTTGGGATGCGGAAGTGCTCTGTGTATTTGCTTTGCGTAACTGCCTTGTGTATGTGCTTCGTTAAGAAGACATATACTTAAGGGTTGAGATTTAATAAAATTAGCGATATTTTACTGATTCATCAAGGACTTTCTGAGGGTGAATGGGATTGAAAAACAGGGCGACCACTACTATCTTGCTTTGTTCTTAGATGCCAACAATATCACCCACCTCTTTTGTGCATGCACCCCGTCACTTAACTGTCAACGCAGTGCAAAAGATTGTCTAGTACCGTGTTTCCCCCAAAATAAGACCTACCCGTAAAACAAGCCCCAGCGGGATGTCTAAGCATGTGCACCATAGAAGCCCTACCGCGAAAATCAGCCCTAGTGATGGGCGTGGCTGCGCAGCGCGTCTGCACAACCCATGCGTGTCGTCGCAGAGCAGGAAAGAACACGGGCAGCCCTTCTCATCCACCCCGTTGTGACAGCTGCTATCCCAGAGGTGACCGGAAAGGTGCGGGCAGCCCCACCAACAAGCTCGGCTCCCCCTGTCGGGTCCCGGCCATCCTGTGCGTGCTGCAAGCTGAGGCTTCGAGGGGAAAAGAACACATCCCCTGAAAACAAGCCCTAGGGTGTCTTCTTGAGGAAAAATAAATAGAAGACCCTGTCTTATTTTCGGGGAGACATGGCATGTGTTGGGTTCTGTCTAAGCATGATGGAATTTAATCATCACTGTAATCCTGCAGACTGGAGGCCACCTATTTTTTTTTTTTTTAAGAGAGCAAGCTGCTGAATCTTTGAAGATTCGTGGGTAAAGTTGCACAGCCAAGTGACCAAAATGATCAAGTCACACTGAGGTCTGTCTTATTTAAGAGTCATGCCCCATGTGCCCTTTTTCTGTTGTTTTAGATACCTGAGAACGAGAATGAAAGTCAGACGTGTGAACATGCAACAATAAAGAGGAAGGGAGGCTTTTCCTGTTCCTGGAGCACGAAATATCAGTTTCTCAAGGTCCTTTTTGGGCCCTTCTCCGTATGTGACATAGTTTTGGCCTTTTGTGTGTGTTCTTTGGTTTTCTTCTTCCCTTTCCCAGTTGAATGGACAGTCCACTGGAGGTCTCTTTGGGGCCAGGACTTGCTCTTCCCGAGTGCCCAGCGACTGCTGTCTGTGTTGCCACTGGGTGGGCAAGTCTACCTGGGTGACATTTGACCTGTGAATGTGGCGTCTGCCACCCAACCCCCGGGACACACAGGGTGGGGACGCTCCCCTGACACAGAGAACCACCCTGAAGCTTCGAGTAACAGAATCCGGCTCTGTAGTAGGCTTTACGACAGTCTGTTCAACGCATGCACTTCCGTACGCCACCCTAAGTTGATCCTTGGAGCACAGCAGAGGACAAACGATCAAATACGCAATTTAACAGAGTAAACACGTAGCTAGTTTGAAAACCCGACATATTTGGGATGGCTTTGGGAGAAGATGCACTTTCTTTTCTACTCCAGGGAAATTAAAAAGTCTTGTGTTTTATCGATGTCCACTAAGCTCCTCTGCACATGGTTTTTATAAGAGCTAAGTGGTGACAGGCCATAATTTTGGGGAGCACTGAGTTTTAGATGCAGAGGCCGTGGTTTGGCTTCCAGGAAGTGAACCCCGTCTGCAGAGGGGTCCCCACCTTTGGGAGGGTCCGCTCTGCTGTGATCAGCAACCAGCTGAGGGAAAGCACCCTCTCTGAGCTTTGCTGGGCTTTCCTTCCGCCCCAGGCTCTTGGAAAGTACAGGAAGAGGTAAGGTATACCATGTTTCCCCGAAAATAAGACAGGGTCTTATATTTATTTTTCCTCAAGGAGACATCCTAGGGCTTATTTTCAGGGCATGTGTTATTATTTTAAAGTACAGTACAACAATCTACATTGATTCAGATATAGTTAAGTCATCTTCTTCTGGAAAATCATCATCACTCGCCAGACCCCGAATCCCATCCTGAATGTCTTGCGACTCTGTTTCCTTTAGAACCATTGGCCCCGATCTCTCCTGTGGAGCACTAGAGCTCTCACGGGGCGGATGAGAAGGGCTGCTCGTGTTCTTTCCCGCTCCGCAATGACAGGCATGGGTTGTACAGATGTGCTGCGCAGCCACGCCCGTCACTAGGGCTGATTTTCGGGGTAGGGCTTCTATTGCACACATGCTTAGAAATCCTGCTGGGGCTGATTTTATGGGGGGGGGGTCTTATTTTCGGGGAAACATGGTAGTATCACTGGACAGCTGCCTCCCTGGAGAATCCAAGCAAGTAACAGTGATCGCTGACTGTTACCACTCTGTGTCCGTAAACAAGGTGGAAATGGTGGATATATTATCAGCCTCTTTCTTCTCTACTCCTCTGGAAAATCAATTTGTTTCTTTACCCACTGTATGGACATTGAAACATCCGAGAAGAAAAGACTTTTGGTGTCAGAAGAAAACTCCTTATTGATTTAACATGCATCACAGTAATATTAATTGTATTTACTGTGTTTCCCCGAAAATAAGACCTACCTATAAAATAAGCCCTAGCAGGATTTCTAAGCATGTGCGCCATAGAAGCCCTACCCCAAAAATCAGCCCTAGTGACGGGCGTGGTTACCCAGCGCATCTGCACAACCCGTGCGTGTCGTCGCAGAGTGGGAAAGAACACGAACAGCCCTTCTCATCTGCCCCGTCGTGACAGCTGCTGTCCCAGAGGTGACCAGAAAGGTGCGGGCAGCCCCACCTACAAGTTCAGCTCCCCCTGTCGGGTCCCGGCCATCCTGTGTGTGCTGTAAGCTGAGGCTTTGAGGGGAAAACAACACATCCTCTGAAAATAAGCCCCAGGGTGTCTTCTTGAGGAGAAATAAATAGAAGACCCTGTCTTATTTTGGGGGAAACACGTTATACCATGTACTAGCCCCTGGCATTTTATTTTATTTTATTTTATGACAGAGTCTCACTCTGTTGCCCAGGCCAGAGTGAGTGCCGTGGCATCAGCCTCGCTCACAGGAACCTCCAACTCCTGGGCTCAAGCCATCCTCCTGCCTCAGCCTCCCGAGTAGCTGGGACTACAGGCAGGCGCCACCATGCCCGGCTAATTTTTTCTATATATGTATTTAGTTGGCCAATTAATTTCTTTCTACTTTTAGTGGAGACGGGGTCTCGCTCTTGCTCAGGCTGGTTTCAAACTCCTGAGCACAAATGATCCGCCCACCTCGGCCTCCCAGAGTGCCAGGATGACAGGCGTGAGCCACCGAGCCCGGCCTCCCCTGGCAAAACAAAAGGGTGTGTTTCAAGGAATTATGAAGCTTTAATTCCTTTGAATGCGAGGACAGTGTATATCAGCAAGAGGCCTTTCAGCACAAGTGCAGCGGGAACAACGCACCTCGGACTGAGCCTGGCTCTGCAGCTCCGGGGATCGTGCGTGTGGCTATGATTCGGCTTTGAAACTCTTGTGTCGGAACTGGCTTCTTCAAGTGGGGGCACAGTGGCTTAGTCATGGCAACCGCTCGTTTCTCACCCACCCTGGGAACAGTGTGTTCACATCCATTATCTCATTCAAGTCTCAAAATAATCCTGCATATCATGACTCCGATTTTTCAAACCAGGAAACTGAGGTTTGGAGAGCTTGATTTCATCTGATGACTACTGCCAGTGTTTGGATGCAGAATCTCATTTTAGTGCAGTGGAAAACCACAGAATCTCAGCGTCTGAAGGGACCTCAGCCTTTATGTACGCTGCTGTCCCTTCCAACTCCCTTCTGTTCCGTCCTAGAGAGACGGTTGTTCGGCACATGCCTAGGGCGAGCCCGTGAGCTTCTTAGACAGATGGTTGATGGCTCACAGAATCATTCACAGATCACGGAGTTCTAAGAACAGGGCAGTCACAAGCGTGGTTGTCCTTGTCTACTTTGCAAAGCTCTTCTACTTTTTCCATCTTGCGGTCTTCAGCCAGAAGCACCATGGCAATTCTCCCGTCCGACTTAGGAGAGTTAGTTAGACACACAGAGACTGTGTTCGGCGGTCCTTACTTTTGCAAAAAAAAAAAGATGACTGTCTAATTTTAAACGTATTTCAAAGGCTTAGTCATTGGATTGAAATGTCAAATCTAAAATAAGGGTTATGAAATATTAAATAGACCATCTTATCCTTTAGGGCACAAATCAATACCTAAAGAGAACAGAGCACATTAAAATAAAGAACTGGTTCAGTAAAAATTCGTAATCAAACCATCAGAGCTTCCTGCTGATGATTTTGTAACTTTAGATTTTTAAAAATCGCTGAGCCGAGGAAGAAAACAACTTTGTGCAATTTTATTGCCAGATTCTGAAGTTCGTTTTGTGCCTGTCAAGTTTCAAATCCTTTAAACTTTGATAGGAAATCGAATATCTGAGTAGTGAAAACTATAGATTTATTATTATTGTTTTGACACATATACTTGGTATCATATTGTTGAACTTTGAGTCTTTATTTTCAAGTGGGTAAAATGTCAAGATGCAGGAAAGAGTTAAAATTTTTACCTACTACTTCTCTTGAGAGTAGTAATTTCTTAGGAGACAGGAATTTAATTTTACTCCTATACCATGCAAAAAAAAACAAGTTTCTTGGTCCTTTTGGCTGATGCGATTTTTGGCTTTGCTTTAAGTTATCGATCACGGTTAAAAAGGGGAGGGGATTTTCTGATGAGAACAGCACTCTCTTTAATAGCCTTTCGCAAAATCAATTCCCACCATTCCTGCCGTGCTCCTTTGGGGTATTGACAGGTAAGAGCCTTGGGAGCAATTTTTGTCTCCTAAATTTATCCTAATATAAGTTTTTCATTTTTTTTATACCTCCGTGTTTATTCAAACCGTTTGAAATAAAGATCTTCCTTTCGAATGGTTTCTTCGGTGCTCGCAAGAGGGCTGTGGGAAAGGTCTTGCTATTCAGGCATCGCTCTTGGGTGATGGGCTGACACAGTAGATTCCGGGTCCGAAGTCCCTTCTCTCTAGATCTCAGCTCTTGAGTGAGTCCCGTCCTGCCTCAGTGGCTCCCGCTACCCGTCCCGCGTGCTGCCCAGGCGGAAATACACGGGAGAGGTTGTTTCATTCTCCCACACAAAATCTGATTCTACTCGGACTAGTCAACTCAACTCTCGTTTACACGGGAAGCTGCTTGCCTTGATTTAAATGGGAAGCTCCCTGGAGGCGTGCGAGGAACGATGGGAGACTCCTGGGAACTGGGGCTCGGAAACCCAGAGGATGCTGGTCGCAGAGCAGTGGGGGAGTGGATTTCAGGGTTGCAGCCAGAGACTGTGAGCCGTCTCTGATTGCATACGGTGTTTCATCCGTCATATCCTGCTTCTGGTTTCGAATCTTTTTTTTTTTTTGAGACATAGTGTCACTGTGTTGCCCAGGCTAGAGTGAGTGCCGTGGCGTCAGCCTCGCTCACAGCAACCTCCAACTCCTGGGCTCAAGCGATCCTCCTGCCTAAACCTCTTGAGTAGCTGGGACTACAGGTATGCGCCACCACACCTGGATAATTTTTTCTATAGATATTAGTTGGCCAATTAATTTCTTTCTATTTATAGTAGAGACGGGGTCTCACTCTTGCTCAGGCTGGTTTCGAACTCCTGACCTTGAGCAATCTGCCCGCCTCGGCCTCCCAGAGGGCTGGGATGACAGGCGCGAGCCACCGCGCCCAGCCTATATCCTGCTTCTGGATTATGTCAGAAGATTTTTTTTTTTAAGTCTTATTGTTTTGTTGGGCTGGCAGGGGAATCATAAATAGAGGAAATGAGCTATTGTGAGTAGATGTGGTAGCTTGGAAAGATTGTCTTACATTCAAGTTCTTCTTGGCTTTCCTGTGGTCCAAGTGTCGAAGTTTGAAAACGGTGACTGCCAGAGCTTGAAAGTTTTCAAACAGAGCTGGAATCCATTACAAAACCCCTGTTTTCTCCTTCACCTGTCGTTAGTCTCTTCTCTGGGACAACCTCTTAATAACTCGAGCTGGAAAAGGCTGTACTCAAGACAGTATGAATCAGCAGGCTCATTCCAGACAAACGCTTTTAGTTCAAAGTAGCGTTTCACTGTAGCGAAATACAAACTGGATCTGGAGACTCGTAATTATTATCAGTGGTGTTTTTCTCGTAGAATGTATATCCAGAAATGCTTTGCTCAACTTTCTAGGAATGACTAGTATTCATCTTTTTTTTACCCAGCTTTGCTCTAATTCAAATTAATTAATTTTGTGACATTATCTTTCTATTGTTTTAATACTTGGAGATTTAGTGTGGTGAAACTGCAACAGGATGAAAAAAAAAAAAAAACCCTTATTTTAATTTCAGTATATCTGGTAAGAAATCTGCCTTTAATAATGGCCCTGAGTTTTGTCTTTACCCCTTATTACAGACTGTGGATTAGTCGACATATTGAACATGAAATTCAATATAACCGAAGTGGATTTTGCAAGATGATGAAATCGATACTAACTGAAAAGGCATGCCCTGGTCGTAGCTGGCCCATGAGCCCTGGTGGCTCACACGCAGGTGTTGCACAATCCTTTGAGCAGCCTCCTAAAACGTTCTGCTTTCTCCGGAGAGTAATCCTGCTGAAATGGACTTCAGTTAACTCAGTTAAGCATAGCTTAGCCCCTGTGGGTTGCTTAAGTATTTTTTTTAAAACGATTCAGTAGGTAGTTTGAAATTTTAGTAATTTATTAATTGCATTTAAAAAGTCTTATTTGTTGAAGACAAGGTTAGGCAGCATAGATGAACATAAACACATGATTTAAATTCATCTGTAAATGTACTTCCCAGAAGTGAGAACTATCGTGTATTTTATATATATCCTTTTAGATTTAGTTCTTTGGAACTATCTTTTTATTTTTATTTTGTTTTGAGTCAGAATCTCACTTTGTTGCCCAGGCTAGAGTGAGTGCCGTGGCATCAGCCTAGCTCACAGCAACCTCAAACTCCTGGGCTCGGGCAATCCTACTGCCTCAGCCTCCCGAGTAGCTGGGACTACAGGCATGCGCCACCATGCCCGGCTAATTTTTTCTATATATATTAGTTGGACAAGTAATTTCTTTCTATTTATAGTAGAGAAAGGGTCATGCTCTTCCTCAGGCTGGTTTCAAACTCCTGACCTCGAGCAATCTGCCCGCCTCAGCCTCCCAGAGGAAACTATCTTTTTATATGTAAAATGGATATCTGTGTATCTAATAAAAGGGAATTTGGCTGGGCGTGGTGGTTCACACCTGTATTCCTAACACTTTGGGAGGCCAAGGTGGAAAGGTCACTTGGAGTCAAGAGTTGGTGACCAGCCTGAGCAAGAGTGAGACCCCATGTCTACAAAAAATAGAAAAATTAGCCAGGTATGGTGGGCACATCTATAGTCCCAGCTACTCGGGAGGCTGAGGCAGGAGGATCACTTGAGCCCAGGAGTTTGAGGTTACAGTGAGCCATGATGACACCACTGCACTCCAGCCTGGGTGACAGAGTGAGACCCTGTCTCATTAAAAGGAAGTGAATTTGTTGAACGTAGTATTTGATAACATGCACTTGGTATTAAATATAATATTAGATATATGGATAAATTTGGATGTCAGCAAATATGCTTTTATTACACTATTTCCAAGGCTCTTTGTTAACTTGGGTGTGGAATGCCATAATTTATTTGATTAGTTCCATTGTTGGACATCTACTTTCTTACCTTTTTATTTTATTTCGGCATATTATGGGGGTACAGATTTTAAGGTTTCAATAAATGCCCTTTCACCCCCTCCCCCCACAAGTCTGAGCATTGTTGGACATTGAGATTGAGTTTTTTCTTTAGCTCTTTCTTTTGGACAAATATTAACTGGTTCCCTAGCGCATGCCAGCAATGGACCGAATTCCAGACCAGCTGTGGTCCCTGCCTCGTGGAGCTGACGGGTGAGCAGGGGAGACTGATTGCCGATGGGGAAAAGTGCTGTGAGGAGAACATTCTGGTAGCTCTGAGAGTGTAGAGCCCAGGGAGGGACCTTGCCTGGTTTTCCCAGGAGTGCCTTCCCGCGGAGCTGACGTTCACAGGGAGGTCTGAAGGATGGAAAGGGTCAGGGGTGTCACAGGTGGGGCAGGGGTGGTGTGGGGAGCACATTCCGGGCAGAGCGGAGCATGAGCAGAGGCCCTGGGGGGCAGAGGGACTGGCGACCTCGGGTTCCGGGGAGGCCGCTGGTGTCACTGCAGCTGGGGACAGTGATCCACCTGGTGCCAGGCAGGCCGGAGAGGTGGGCAGGGGCCAGGGTTGGAGCAATTTGTCTTTAGGAGCAAGACGCTAGGAAGATGTGTAGGACATCAGATTTGTGTTTTGAGAAAACAACTACCGTGTCTCCCCAAAAATAAGACCTACCCATAAAATAAGCCCCAGCACGATGTCTAAGCATTTGTGCAATAGCCCTACCCCGAAAATCAGCCCTAGTGACGGGCGTGGCTGCTCAGCGCATCTGCACAACCCATGCGTGTCGTCAGGGAGCGGGAAAGAACACGAGCAGCCCTTCTCATCCGCCCCGTGACAGCTCTATGGCTCGACGTGAGAGATTGGGGCCAACAGTCCTAAATTAAATAGAGTCACAAGAAATTCAGGCTGGAATTTGGGGTTTGGAGAATGAGGATGATGTTCCAGAAGAAGACGACTTCACTCTATTTGAATCAATGTAGATTGTTGTATCGTCCTTAAAAAAAATAACACATGCCCTGAAGATAAGCCCTAGGGTGTCTTCTTGAGGAAAAATAAATATAAGACCCTGTCTTATTTTCAGGGAAACAGGGTACCTACACTCCCTGTGCAGGTGAAAAAGCTGCCTCAGTAGAAGAGACTTCCCAAGTCATGGAGCAGAAAAGGCGGGAAATCCGCTGGTCCCTCCACCAGGGCCATTTCTGTCATTTCTTTTCCTGTGTATCTCTTAGTTTTGTTTTGTTTTGTTTTTTAATATGAGCTCCAAGTACTCTTGTTCATCCGGAGCTCACTGACTTTAATGAACAGTTTGCTTTGTTTTCCATTATCATCTCGAATTAGAACATTTTTCTTCTAGTGTACGTATAAATTAGTTACTAAGTGAGATGGAATCTTGGACAAAATGAGCTCTTGGTTGTTTATTTGTAAGTGTGAAATCTTCATAGTTTTCATGACTCATATAGCCAAGGAATTATAGACCCGAGGGTGGGGATGGGAAGCAGAGAAAGCTTATAGGATCCACCTGCCTTGCAAAAAACTCTTTTTGCAGTTGACACTTGTGTTGACGTCCATTAAGTAATTTCCATGCTTTTTCCCCCCAAGGAATAGAGGCAGTGATGCTTGATAGTTATATTTAAAATATCAATTTAAGAATAAATAGGATGAAACATGTGTCCATTTCTTCTAGGGTGAAATCTTACTGTTGACAAGAAAGATTTTTTTTTTTTTTTTTCTGCAGCGGTCTGTATCCAAGCATCCTCTCTGGTCTCACTAAGTCACTTCCCCGGGCGGATGAACACACTTGTCTTGAAGCATGACTACTGCCCGATACAGGTCTAAGCCGAGTCCCGGTGTAAAGACCAGGGCCGTGGCCAAGGAGCCGGATGTCCTCAGCCAGCTCGTGTGGTTAGAACGAGCCCTGACCAGGTCCAGCCTGGCGTGGCGTGAAGCAGAGGACGCCTGCTGACCCGGGCCGGTCACACTCGGAGGCTGAATCCCAGGGCTGAGTTGACAATGCAGCCCCAGGGCTGTTCCTGACTCTCCTTTTCTTCCACCTTTCATATAAGTACTTGGTTACAGGCCCTGGCTCAGGGGGGCACCCACGTGCACATCTGCTTGATCATCACCCTCAAAACGAAGGCTCCTTGAGCTCAGGACAGTGTGCCCAGTGTCTTTCTGGTGACCTTGCCTGTATCTATCACACACTGTGGGAATTCCTACTCTAAGGGCCTCTTGGGAGCGAGGGGATCGTTCATTCTGTGTGTGCACCGAGCCTTTCATATATGTGTGGCTCTTTTTTCTATTTTATTTAGATGCTCTCGAGACAGATAAAAAAACACGAGTTTCTTTCAAAGTATCTCGAGTTCATTACAATTTGGGCTCCTTTTAAAAGTGCAATAAAAGACACCCACTGTAGCTTGCTCGTTGCGAGCTACTGCCCCTGGCCATCTGGCAAAGTGCTTTGCGTTTTGAGGTATGTGGGGTATTTCCCCGTCTCAAGCCTTCTTGTCCCTGCGTTTCTTCTGTGCGGTATTTGAAGAAGGCAGGTAGTGCTTCTCCTTTGTGCTACTAATACCCATTATTTCATCTCTGTATTTTTTTTTTTTTTGAGACAGAGTCTCACTCTGTTGCCCAGGCTAGAGTGAGTGCCGTGGCGTCAGCCTAGCTCACAGCAACCTCCAACTCCTGCCCTCAAGTGATCCTCCTGCCTCAGCCTCTCCGAGTAGCTGGGACTACAGGCATGCGCCACCATGCCCGGCTAATTTTTTCTATATATATTTTTAGTTGGCCAATTAATTTATTTTCTATTTATAGTAGAGACAGGGTCTCGCTCTTGCTCAGGCTGGTTTCGAACTCCTGACCTTGAGCGATCTGCCTGCCTCAGCCTCCCAGAGTGCTAGGATCACAGGCGTGAGCCACCGTGCCCGGCCTGTAGTCTTTGAATGAATAACTAATTAATGTTTGACTCCGTCCTGCAATGGAAGCTCCTGAGCCCAAGACTGAGTCTGTCCTTGACCATCTGCCTCACACAATAATAGGACGGCCCTCACATAGCAGGCTCAATGCATGTTCGTGTTCAGAGGCCCTGGGATCACAGCTGTAACCACCCTTTAATCTATAGGCTCTTTTCTACTTTTTAAAAGTTGGGGATTCCTGTAGTGATACAATTCCCAAGGATCTCCAGTCCCCGAATGCGTGACACCTTCAATATCTGCCCCCTCGTGTCAGATCAAGAACTAGCATCTTGGCTAATTCTCATACTGAGTGAATTCCATTAATTACACCATTTCATTTTCACAGTAAATTATACAGTCCACATAAAATTAAAATAAGCACCATTTTAAGATGGCTGTTCACTTGCTACAGTGAAATCGAGATTCTTTTTTTAATTTGTATTCAACAGTGTTGGTTTCCCCCCCCCCATGTCTAAATAATAATTTGGGATTAGAATCTAATTTTAGTAAATTTTCTATGTAACTGCTAACTCTTTAGCACTGGATTTTATAGAGGAGAGAAATAATAAAGGTTTTATGGGAAACAAAAATAGCCTTAAACATTATTAATATTTTATGAGCTTGTATAGATCTTTTTACTGCTGATAGTTTTCCTTATAATTTTGGCCAGAAGGAAGGATAACAATTCATTTTTTAAAAGTCTTTGAGCAACTTAAGTTTGCTTGTTTGGATTAAATGAGAATGTAGGTATTCATGAGAGTCCCTAGAATTATAGTGAATTCAAGTCTTGGGTTAGGAAATGAAAAATAAGGAAAGAATTTGTTCTCTGTTTTTGTAAAGATGAGGTGGGGGAAGGTAGGATTTCTTTTGTTACTCCATTCAAATATCTTACTTACCCGGAATCTGTTCACGTGCCAAGTGCAAGAGACTTCGTGGCATACTGTTTTCCCTCCTAAGCGAATGCTAAGATTATATGAGATAAGACGTATGGATCATAAGTGTTGGAAGAGGAAGATATTTATCAATAACTTGTAGCATGTACCAGGTATTGTGCTCAAGATACACCCTGAGGTTTATAACCTCAAGGAGTTGAAATTTTATTGCAGGAATCAGACAATAATTAAACATCTAATCAGATAAAATTAGTTGTGATCACTGTTCAACGCAGAAAACCAGCGTGGTGGAGGGGGATTGGGACAGAAACTAAATCAGTGACAAGAAGCTGAAACAAAAGCAAAAATAGATGCCTCATCGTCTCTGTGCTGAAACACTTTCTCTTAGGTTGTTGAAGAGTCTCCAGGCCCTTCCTCAAAGCCTTCCGATTTCCCCGAAAATAAGACAGGGTCTTATGTTTATTTTTCCTCAAGAAAAATAGGGCTTATTTTCAGGGGATGTGTTATATTTTTTTTAGTACAGTACAACCATCTCCATTGATTCAAATAGAGTGAAGTCGTCTTCTTCTGGAACATCATCCTCACTCTCCAAACCCCAAATCCCATCCTGAATGTCTTGCGACTCTGTTTCCTTTAGAACCACTGGCCCCGATCTCTCCTGTGGAGCACTAGAGCTCTCACGGGGCGGATGAGAAGGGCTGCTCGTGTTCTTTCCCGCTCCGCGACGACATGCATGGGTCGTGCAGATGCGCTGCGCAGCCACGCCCGTCACTAGGGCTGATTTTCGGGGTAGGGCTTCTATTGTGCACATGCTTAGAAATCCTGCTAGGGCTTATTTTATGGGTGGGTCTTATTTTTGGAGACATACGGTAATGTGTAGAGTTTAGCCTCTCAGGATACACGGCAGGGTGGAAAGAGGGGAGAGTAGACCTGGAAGGGAAACCAGAGAATATTCCACACACTTGGGATAAAAGGGGTGCATGCCATTCAAAGGTGCGTTTATGAGAAGGAAAGAATCTGATGTCTAAAATAGTCTTGTACAACCCGCTGGTTCCCAACAAACACTTATGATTATGGATACAGGATATCTAGAAATGTGTGTTTTGGATCCTAAGGGTCAAGGCTGTGGAACTCATTTAATAAATTTTTATTAACCACCTACTGTACTGTGTTTCCTCAAAAATAAGACCCACCCATAAAACAAGCTGCAGCAGGATTTCTAAGCTTTTGCGCAAGAGAAGCCCTACCTACCCCGAAAATCAGCCCCAGTGACGGGCATGGCTGCATCTGCACGACCCGTGCGTGTCGTCGCGGAGCGGGAAAGAACACGAGCAGCCCTTCTCATCTGCCCCGTGACAGCTCTAGTGCTCCACAGGAGAGATCGGGGCCAGTGGCTCTAAAGGAAACAGAGTCGCAAGACATTCAGGATGGGATTCGGGGTTTGGAGAGTGAGGATGATGTTCCAGAAGAAGACGACTTCACTCTATTTGAATCAATGGAGATGGTTGTACCGTACTTAAAAAAAAAAAAAAAAAGCAGCACGTCCCCTGAAAATAAGCGCCAGGGTGTCTTCTTGAGGAAAAATAGATAGAAGACCCCGTCTTATTTCTGGGGAAACACAGTGGTGCCGCATCCCGCAAAGCCCTCAGCCCTGAGCAGAACAGACTCCGTCCTGGCCCTGGTGGGGCTCACAGTCTGGGGGCACCAACCGTGTAAACCGGAGTGGAGACGCCCAAGGGACCCTCTGCTCTTCTCATGTGCTCAGTGTAACTGGCAGTTGCCTGGGAGGAACCACTCTTGTCCCGTGGGCCGCAGACTTCCTGCGGCCAGCGAGGGTCTCCCGCGTTCACTGCCCCCTTCAGCACCTAGCGCAGCACCTGGGCACTGGGCGCAGTGGGCGTGAGGCAGTGCCTGGCATGTGCCGGTGAGGAGTTTCTGAAAATTAGCGGATGGCTTGAAGTACACAACGTCGGACAGATTAGTAGGGGTTTTGTGGTAGGGGTTTTGCTGTTGTAGAGCACTGTTGAGATCAATCCTTTGTACAAGCAGGCGTGTTAAAGCAAAATTGTCTATTACTACATGTATCTAAGTCTGGATTTTTATTGGGGGGGGGAGGGAATTTTGTTTTGCGTTGACAGCACTTTTATGGAAGCCGAATATTGTCTTTTGTTTTCCCTTGTCGTTGTTCTGATAATCGATCGGCCCGTGAGGATATATGCACTGAAGTGAAATTAAAGCTCCAATCTGAAAATGCAGTGATGTATCGTACGCGCTAGACTTTTCACATATCTAAGTCAACGGTTTGCAGAGCAAGAATTCAGGGGAATTCCTTTCCTAATTTTGACCTTAAAGCGAAATATCTGCCACTTGGGATCAGAGTAAGAATCGAAAGATATTGGAAGAAGAGGTTACCTGGTGGGTTTTCTTTCCCTGTTCTTAAAACATTGTCTAGTACAAAATTAGGGACATATGAACCCTATCCAGGCCACCAGAATTTCATTACTGAACAGAGACTGGTGCTCCTTTGATGCCCATATAAGGAAAACATTTCTAGGAAAAAATATTGCAGAATCCATGAGCAGTTGTGTTGTCAAATAGCCGCAGACGGGGGAGACCGAGAGAGGATGGAAACAAGCTGACTTAACTGTTTTCCCCCAGAAAGTCCCTACTGTGTCTGCATACAGATGCACAGTGTAACCCTCAGAGATCTCACTCCGGTTACTGCATCCTTTATTCGGATGAGTCAGTAGAGAATTTAGCTTTTACTCTTGTCAGTAGTAGTATAAAATGCCTTCTCAGCTTCAAGGTAATGGAGGAAATTACCTGGAGAAAAAAAAAAAGTTAATCAAAGATAAGAGAAGGCAGGTTTAAAAACTCACTGGTCGGTTTCTCAATGTGTCATTTGAATGTTAGGATTAAAATGTTTTCTTCCTCCTAGAATTTTAGTTCTATGCGGAAGAACTGTGTTAATAGCCCCCCACCCCCCGTTACATTTTACTGAAGTCCATCGGTTGGTAGAAATATACTGAGCAATAAGGAGAGGGTTCATAGCCTCGATGTAGGAATTATTCTTACCAAAGCCAGCTTGGAGGTTCGCTCGTGCTACTGTGTTTCCCCAAAAATAAGACAGGGTCTTTTATTTATTTGTCCTCAAGAAGACACCCCAGGGCTTATTTTCAGGGGGTGTGTTATTTTCCCCTCAAAGCCTCAGCTTGCAGCACGCACAGGATAGCCGGGACCTGACAGAGGTAGCCGACCTTGTAGGTGGGGCTGCCCGCACCTTTCCGGTCACCTCTGGGACAGCAGCTGTCATGATGGGGCAGATGAGAAGGGCTGCTCGTGTTCTTTCCCGCTCCGAGACGACACCCATGGGTTGTGCAGATGCGCTGTGCAGCCACGCCCGTCACTAGGGCTTATTTTTGGGGTAGGGCTTCTATTGCACAAATGCTTAGAAATCCTGCTAGGGCTTATTGTATGGATAGGTTGGGTTTTTTTGTTTTGTTTTGTTTTTTTGAGACAGAGTCTCACTCTGTTGCCCAGGCTAGAGTGAGTGCCATGGCATCAGCCTCGTTCACAGCAACCTCAAACTCCTGGGCTCAAGCCATCCTCCTGCCTCAGCCTCCCGAGTAGCTGGGACTACAGGCACGCACCACCAAGCCCAGCTAATTTTTTCTATATATATTAGTTGACTAATTAATTTCTTTCTATTTATAGTAGAGACGGGGGTCTCGCTCTTGCTCAGGCTGGTTTCGAACTCCTGACCTCAAGCAATCCGCCCACCTCAGCCTCCCAGAGTGCTAGGATGACAGGCGTGAGCCACCGCGCCCGGCCTGGGTAGGTCTTATTTTTGGGGAAACACGGTAGGAACTTATAAGGTTGCAAGGACGTCCAGGGAAAATTGCGTTTCCTCTGAGGTGTCAACTGTGTGTACATGGCACAGTCAGGAGGGGCCTGGTCCATTATAGGATCGTAGAGCGTTCTTAGAAGACACAGGGGCAAATGTGTACTTACCGTCCATGAGAAGAGCAGCTCTCCCGTGTGGGGGGACAGTGAGCTCCGTGTGTGCCGGACCGAAGGTGCCGGTTGCCCCAGACTGACGGGTTTCCCAGGCCGTGGGACTTGCGTGCTCAAACGGGCCAAGTTCCAGGAAAGCAGGACTCAGCTTGCTACCCTGGCGGAGCTGCAGGGCTCACTGCGGCTCATTTTACGGGGCCTTGCCCCTCCTCCCAGGGGAGCCCCTAGTCCTTCCGAGAACCCCGGAGGTTTCCGAATGTCTGTAGGGGCCGGAACTGTCCCCGGCAGACCGGCTCTGAGTCTAGCCCACTCTGGTTTCATGGGCAAAACCACCGCTGAATTTTGTAGGGTGGATTCCTGGGGCTACCTTCAGTCTTCAAAGAGACAAATACCCAGATGCAATTAGCATAAATACCTTGGGCTCAAAAAAGGAGGAGTAGGTGGGAGAAAGGGGAATCAAAAATTCAATGCTTGGATTCTGAAGCAATGGGCTTTGAAGAAAGATAAAAAAAAGGCAGAGAAAATAAATTCAATGCTTGGGGGGGAAAACGAGGAAATTGATTCTGCTGATAAACTTTTAAGTCAAGTTCTCACCCATTTTTGGCTCTTATTTGTAGGGTGATTATCGATTCTCACAGAATCTTCAAAATTAATTCTCATGGTCGTGCCAACAAGACATCCAACTGTGAGATAACTTGGGAGGGTAGGAGAGATCGTGAACCTCCGTCCCTCTCCCCCATCCGATCTTTAATCCGGGTGTGGGTTTCTAGTGAGAACATGTCCTTCCGAAGGGAAGAGGCAGAAGAAAGATGGGTGACCTCTGACCTAGCAGGTTTAGGGTAAGATCCATCCGTGGAAGGGAAAGACCTGGGTTGAAATATCCCTAACTCATTACGGGGCAGGTGTGCAGAGCTGAACTGTGTGTTGTTGCACACAATGTAAAGAACACAGAGGCTGAGCACGGTTCTGTTGATTGAAAAAGCCCAATCCGATTCTGTGATTTAACGGGGTGTTAAAGAAATTATACTGGGTAACCTTGGATTGAAATACGTTCCCTTCACAACCCCAGATTGGTCAGTGTGTCCTTCATTTAACTGGATTGATTCTCATCCTCTCCCTTTAAGCATAAGCTTGTTCGCAGAGATACAGCTGGACGTCACGTTGTCATGACAACAGTTACCGCGGGTGGGGAAGGACTCTTTCAAATGGCCAGCGACTAGGTTTTTAATCACTGATTTATATGGATGGCAAAATTAAGTAGGGATGTAAAATGTGTAATTATAATGTGGGGTTTTTTTGGCATTGTATTCTCACTTTTATCACTGACATGTCATTTTCGAACATGTGTTATGACACATAATTTTTATACTAATACAACTCCATTTCATCTGTTCTGTCAGTAAGAATAATCTCAAAACATATGGATTCCCTGCTTAAACTTTTGATAGCATTTTGTGGCCTGTATAATACATTCTAAACTTATGCATATGACAGAGAGCCCTGCACAAAACTGCTTCTCTTCCCATTGGACTCTCACACGGATACAGTCCCCCACTCCAGGGTGTGTGAGCTGAGAGAGGCGGGTGTCTGATGCTAGGAACTATAATACCATGTTGAAAGTTTCCTTGAATAATTTGTCTCCAAAGGGAGGCGGTAGCAGAGGGAGGAACAGGTTAATTTAAAAAATGGGTGATTAGGAAAAGTTTTGTAGAGAAAGGGACCCCTGAAGAGTGAACAGGTGTCAGTTTCAGGTACCATGTTTCCCCGAAAATAAGACAGAGTTTTACTTATTTATTTTTCCTCAAGAAGACACCCTAGGGCTTATTTTCAGGGGATATGTTATTTTTTTTAAGTACAGTACAACCATCTCCATTGATTCCAATAGAGTGAAGTCGTCTTCTTCTGGAACATCATCCTCACTCTCCAGACCCCGAATCCCGTCCTGAATGTCTTGTGACTCTGTTTCCTTTAGAACCACTGGCCCCGATCTCTCCTGTGGAGCACTAGAGCTCTCACAGGGCGGATGAGAAGGGCTGCTCGTGTTCTTTCCCGCTCCGCAACGACACGCATGGGTTGTGCAGATGCGCTGCGCAGCCACGCCCATCACTAGGGCTGATTTTCGGGGTGGGGCTTCTACGGCGCACATGTTTAGAAATCCTCCTGGGGCTTGTTTTATGGGTAGGTCTTATTTTCAGGGAACCACGGTATATATTATTTTCTTCTTTTGGAGGGAAAAAATTCTTTATCTTATTTTAATCAATGAATATGCAAATATAATTTTATATGGTTTTATTCAGTGAAAAATATAGATTGCAATTATTGGTTGAATCAGCCCCTTTTGATGGGTAGGTGACTAAAGTGATGGCTTATTTTTTAGGGGTAACTCACCAGTTCAATTCCTGTAGGTATGTTTCCTATACAGACCCAGTGACCATCAAAGAAGATCAAGCTTTCCCAGGGCAACCAGGGATGAAATCCGGGCCACGTGCAAGTTGAGGTAGCCTTTAGTCTCATTAAGAAAATTTGTAGTCCATCCTCTGTCAGCAGAGCAGAATATATTTTTTAAATGAATTAGTCATTGAATCAGAAAGTGAAGACATAAAAAAAAAAGGTATCACCCTTAAAGAAAAAAGCCCATGGAAAATTTACACTGAAAATGCACTTTTGCTTTTAAGAAAGATGGGTGACCTCTGAGCTAGCAGGTTTAGGGTAAGATCCATCAGTGGAAGGGAAAGATCTGGGTTGAAATATCCCCATGGAAAATTTACACTGAAAATGCACTTTTGCTTTTAAAAGTAAATTACCATGTTTCCCTGAAAGTAAGGCCTCCCCATAAAATAAGCCCTAGCAGGATTTCTAAGCATTTGTGCAATAGAAGCCCTACCCCGAAAATAAGCCCTAGTGATGGGTGTGGCTATGAAAATCAGCCCCAGTGAGGGGCGTGTCTATGAAAATCAGCCCTAGTGATGGGCATGGCTATGAAAATCAGCCCTCGTGGTGGGTGTGGCTATGAAAATCAGCCCTCGTGGTGGGTGTGGCTATGAAAATCAGCCCTAGTGATGGGCGTGGCTGCGCAGCGCATCTGCACAACCCATGCGTGTCGTCGCGGAGCGGGAAAGAACACGAGCAGCCCTTCTCATCTGCCCCGTGAGAGCTCTAGTGTTCCACAGGAGAGATCGGGGCCGGTGGTTCTAAAGGAAACAGAGTCGCAAGACATTCAGGATGGGATTCGGGGTCTGGAGAGTGAGGATGATGTTCCAGAAGAAGACGACTTCACTCTATTTGAGTCAATGGAGATGGTTGTACCGTACTTAAAAAAAACACAACACATCCCCTGAAAATAAGCCCTAGGGTGTCTTCTTGAGGAAAAATAAAGATAAGACCCTGTCTTATTTTCAGGGAAACACGGTATCTAACACAGAAGGTTGGGAGATGTGGTCTTCATTCTGAGTGGCCGTTTGTCCAGTTAACACTTGCTGTGGAAAAAGATACTGGACATCGATGAACCCTTTGGCCTGTCTGCTACAGGCACCTCGTTTATGGGACGCTACACACCAGGCTTCCTGGAGACAAAAGGAAAAAGCACAGAATGGGTTGCCCAGTTGCTAACACTTTATTATTAACTTTATTATTTTAAAACATTTTTTATGCTTAATTACCTGCTGTACAATAAGTCCAGAATTTAGAACTAGCTGTACAAAATAAAGCCACTCAGATGCAGCGTGAAACGGAATTATCAGTTACTGCCGCGAGCACACGCTGACTTCTCAGATTTGATGCTGAGGGAAGAAGAGATTCTTTTTTGATAAACGTCTTTTACTAGATAACTAAAGCTCTGTAAATTTTTTGATCAAGAAATTAAATGTCTTCTCAACTCCATGGCTTTACTCTCTCACGTGATTTTATTGGCTGAAATATGTGTATATCTTTTATATAGGCTGCTTCAGATTTTTTCAAAGTACGTGGAAATAAATATCTCAGGAGTAATAAGAAAAGAGCTTTCACTCTGATTCCTTTAAATGTGTTTTTAAAACTTAATCTCAGAAAAACATTATTTTTCTCTATACTCCTACTCATCCATAGTCTAAAATCCTATTTTCCATCAAATATTAAAGCTTGTCCATTAACCACTCTGGGCAGGCTGAACAATTTACTTTGGTTCTGCTGATTTTTTTTTTTTTAAAGGCACTTAACCTTTAAAATTGACGTCACAAATGGAAGGGTTCCCAAACAGAAATGCACCAACGTTTTTCCACAGTCGATAGACGGTTTCCTAACCTTGATTAAGTCATTTAACATTGCTGAAATCTGTGTCTTTGCCTGCAAAATGAGAATGATGTCTCTTCTGTCTCTGCAGCAAGATTCTGCGGGAGCAAAAGTGGTTGAGTTAGTTAACAGCACTTTGCAAGTCCTATAGTGCTCTGGAAGTGCATGTTGTAGTTCTTATATCAGAAACAAAATATAGTACATGTATTTTAATGAATGAGAGTGTGGCACTATCATATAA
The DNA here is from genome assembly GCF_000165445.2 of Microcebus murinus. Taxonomy (NCBI): domain Eukaryota; kingdom Metazoa; phylum Chordata; class Mammalia; order Primates; family Cheirogaleidae; genus Microcebus; species Microcebus murinus. Next base: position 679,496 of record NW_017968525.1, read on the forward strand.
TGTTCTTGCAGATAGATTTTGATTGTAGAAAACATGCACCCACTTCAGCTTGCATTTGTAATATTCTGATAAAAGTCCAAATGGTCATTCAACACTGCATCGACTGCTTAGATTCTCTACCATCCTCTTTCGTTCCAATGTTTAACCACTTGGGTACGGCGCTCGCCGGCCTCGAAACCTCGCCCACAGCCGGCACTCACAGTCCGCACGGTGGTCTGTGCTGTGCATGGACCACGAGTCCGTTTTGCTCTTGTGTGAGGAGGAAAGCTTGAAACAGCACTGAAAGCTTGTTTGACTTTGCAGGTGGCTTTCCTTGTCATGTAAATCAGAACAGGTAACATAGACATGTATGTTTTCATGATGTTATTTTTAAATGTTCACAATTTTATTTTGATAAATGAAAAATTAGAAAAGTCATATCACGGCTGTTGGCTAAAGTCTCCATGCGTGTTCATCTGTGGCTGTCAGCTACAGTCCATGCTGGGCCGTGCGTGTCCATCTGTGGCTGTCAGCTACAGTCCATGCTGGGCTGTGCGCGTCCGTCTGTGGCTGTCGACTACAGTCCACGCTGGGCCGTGCGTGTCCATCTGTGGCTGTTGACTACAGTCCACGCTGGGCCGTGCGTGTTCATCTGTGGCTGTCCACTATAGTCGATGCTTAGCTGTGCGCATCCATCTGTGGCTTCCGACTACAGTCCACGCAGGGCCGTGTGCGTTCACCTGTGACTGTCCACTATAGTCAGCGCTTGGCTGTGTGCGTCTGTGGCTGTCGACTACAGTCCATGCTGGGCTGTGCGTGTTCATGTGTGGCTTTCAACTACAGTCCACACTGGGCTGTGCGCGTTCATCTGTGGCTGTTGACTACAGTCCACGCCGGGCTGTGCGAGTTCACCTGTGGCTGTGGACTACAGTCCACACTGGGCTGTGCGCGTTCATCTGTGGCTGTTGACTACAGTCCACGCCGGGCTGTGCACGTTCATCTGTGGCTGTCGACTACAGTCCACGCCGGGCTGTGCGAGTTCATCTGTGGCTGTCGACTACAGTCCACGCCGGGCTGTGCGCGTCCGTCTGTGGCTGTTGACTACAGTCGACGCTGGGCTGTGCACATTCATCCGTGGCTGTCAACTACAGTCGACGCTTGTACCGAAGTGGTTAATGCAGCTGGGAAGTCGAGCCTTGCTGTGCCACCACGTAGAATAATAACGACCTTGGTGTTGGTCAAGGCGACCTCAGAAACAGCTTCCATCTCGTGGCCTGTTGTGCAGCAGCCTGAGGACTACAGGCCTAAGAGAAGAGCTGATTGAAGCTCCCGCCAAAATATTGGACAAGAAAATTGGCTCCGTTTAGCATGCCTTCAAACCTGTCTGCCCTGAAAGAGTGCGATGCCGGCAGCGATTCTATCAGCGTGATTGTACGGGAGCCCAAGAAAGATCCACGCCCGTGGTCGTATTTTGTCTTCTCTCCTGCTGCTTACTCTGAAATAATAATAAATGATGAAGCTGTAAGGTTGGATCGACTGAGGATTAGGCAGCGGGACACATTCTCTGAATGACGTGGTGCAGTTACCCTTTGCTTCATTTCCATATAATCATACCGTGTTTCCCCAAAAATAAGACCTACCCATAGAATAAGCCCCAGCAGGATGTCTAAGCATGTGCGCCATAGAAGCCCTACCCCGAAAATCAGCCCTAGTGATGGGCGTGGCTATGAAAATCAGCCCTAGTGATGGGCGTGGCTATGAAAATCAGCCCTAGTGGTGGGCGTGGCTATGAAAATCAGCCCTAGTGATGGGTGTGGCTGCGCAGGGCATCTGCACAACCCATGCGAGTCGTCGCGGAGCGGGAAAGAACACAAGCAGCCCTTCTCATCCGCCCCGTGAGAGCTCTAGTGCTCCACAGGAGAGATCGGGTCCGGTGGTTCTAAAGGAAACAGAGTCGCAAGACATTCAGGATGGAATTCGGGGTTTGGAGAGTGAGGATGATGTTCCAGAAGAAGACGACTTCACTCTGTTTCAATCAATGTAGATTGTTGTACCGTGCTTAAAAAAAAATAACACATCCCCTGAAAATAAGCCCTAGGGTGTCTTCTTGAGGAAAAATAAAGATAAGACCCTGTCTTATTTTCGGGGAAACACGGTAGATCTTTCTAGAATATTGTGGTTAGGACTAGGCAATGGAAACCTAAACTTAAAAGCAAAGAATTTAAGCCTGAGTTTTTGGTCTTCCTGCCAAACCTAAATAATCCTGCCGGGTATGGATCAAGCTGTGTAGCTGCCGTTCGCTGGGGACTGGTTTACACTCATACAGCCCGGCAAGTGAATCTGAACGTGGTGTAGTCTTTATTCTTTAAAGCCATCAAAAAGTTGCTGATTTTAAGACCATGCTGATCTGGACCCATTCTTCATTCACCATGACAGTCCGACTTTTGGGTTTTGGAAGTTTGTTGGTTTCAGTGCGGTTTTTTTTTTCTCAACACTTCTCAGGAAAACAAAATTGAGATTGCGGAAACGGTCAGTAGTTTTTTTTTTTGTTTTGTTTTGTTTTTAAGTAAAATATGAATCTCTACTCAAATATTTAAGTTAGGAATTTGGGGGAAGAAAGCCCTTAAATCTGAGGTTCCTCTAGTGGTTGTATATTATGCTGTGCTGTACTTTATGTGCATGGTAAAAGGAAATAGTGTTCTTAGAGTGTATTTCGTGTCATCTCAAGACTCTCCTGTCATAGCTAGTAAGAAAATGTAAGTTTTATTGTGTGTTTAGGTATTTTGAATTAGCTTTTCTGATGATAATTAAAATATTCTGCAATCAGGTGATATGATTGACCTCAATTATATATATGTATGTGGATGGATGCATGGGTGGATATTTACAAATAGAAATTTTCTTTCTCAGTAATTTTTAGTGGCTTACATTGCATGCCTTTTAGTTTTTGTCTGCAGAATGCCCCTGAGTGTACTGTGTTTTTTCTTTTTGTTTTTGTTTTTTTTTGAGACAGAGTCTCACTTTGTTGCTCAGGCTAGAGTGAGTGCCGTGGCGTCAGCCTAGCTCACAGCAACCTCCAACTCCTGGGCTCAAGCGATCCTCCTGCAGCAGCCTACTGAGTAGCTGGGACTACAGGCATGAGTCACCATGCCCGGCTCATTTTTTCTATATATATTAGTTGGCCAATTAATTTCTTTCTATTTATAGTGGAGATGGGGTCTCGCTCTTGCTCAGGCTGGTTTCAAACTCCTGACCTCGAGCAATCTGCCCACCTCGGCCTCCAAGAGAGCTAGGATTACAGGCGTGAGCCACTGCGCCTGGTCTGTACTGTGTTTTGATTTTGGTTAACAATCTGTGAACAGAGAGGTATAATTTCCTTTTTATCTTCCACCAACCTCCGATCACTTCCTATTTGCATACTTTCATGAGAACATGAGGTGGAACAGAAAGCAGTCTCCAAACAAGAATCTCTTAAATAGAAAACAGACTTAAATTATTTTGCTCTGACTTCATTTCTGCTTCTTTGAAGGCCCAAACTCAGCCCAGTGAAGTGGCTCACGCCTGTCATCCTAGCACTCTGGGAAGCTGAGATGGGAGGATCGCTCAAGACAAGAGTTCGAGACCAGCCTGAGCAAAAGCGAGACCCCGTCTCTACTAAAAATAGAAAGAAATTAATTGGCCAACTAAAAATATATAGAAAAAATTAGCCGGGCACGGTGGCACATGCCTGTCGTCCCAGCTACTCAGGAGGCTGAGGCAGGAGGATCGAATGAGCCCAGGAGTTTGAGGTTGCTGTGAGCTAGGCTGACGCCACGGCACTCACTCTAGCCTGGGCAACAGAGTGAGACTCTGTCTCAAAAAAAACCCCCCAAAATCCCAATCTTTAACAGCTACAAATAGCTGTCTATTTCAAGGATATTTATATATCTTAGTATTATTTTTTTAAAGAAAAATACCGGGGAAACGTGTTAGAAAATCAACATTCCCAAAACTGTTAAGGATTTTCTTACAATTGTCAAAACAATGCAACCAAGGGAAAGCTCAGTTGAATACAAAGTGTGATATTTCTAAGGCTGTGACAGACATTTCGGTGTCTAAGTTATGGCTTGCAAACACACATCAAGAAATATAAGGGGCTTGAAGCTGTTTTGGCGAGCCTCCCTCCCCTCTGGGCTGGTTGGCAGTTCGGATTCTGGGGGCTCACAGATTTGGGGTCCTGCCGCCGGCGGCCTCAGTCTCTCTGCCAGTTCCTGTGGCCGAGGACGGTTTCCCACCAAATTCTAAGCGGCGTCTGTTTGCTGCTTGGAACCTTGGCCAAACCTATTGATTAGTGATCTGGACCTGGAGTCCTGGCTCCGTGCTCTTGTCTTCAAAATTTTGATGATAGAGATGGAAGAAATGAAGAGCCCTGTTTGCTGTATTCTGACCGTGAAGGTCTGGGGCCAGAAAAAATAAAGGAGACTCAGCAGTGAGAGAGAAAAGAGAGACGCAATGGAGGCAGGCAGGCAGGAAAAGCATCTCAAAGCCAAATTCAGATGGTTTGGATTGAAGCATTGCTCAAGGGTTGCTAGCAGCGCAGCTGCAGCCAAAACTCGGGAAAAGACAGGTTTTTCTTCTTCAAGAATGAGAGCACTGTGTGAAATTATTCTTCTGACCTTTTAAAGACGCAAATCACATTAGAACCTCCAAATTTTCCTTTGTAAAAAGGGCGAACCCTCTGCCCGTGGGGCCTTAAGCCTCATCCTAGACCACTCACGCCCGGGAGAGTGGCCGTCCCCTTGAAGGGCACACGAGCCCAGTTCAGGGACACCTCGCTCCCTCAGCGGCCCGCCCAGACCGCCCTGTTCACATAGCCCAGAAGTGATTGATCTTCCATTTATTTTTCCTCAAGAACACACCCTAGGGCTTATTTTCAGGGGATGTGTTTTGTTTGTTTTTTTAAGTACGGTACAACCATCTCCATTGATTCAAATAGAGTGAAGTCGTCTTCTTCTGGAACATCATCCTCACTCTCCAAACCCCGAATCCCATCCTGAATGTCCTGCGACTCTGTTTCCTTTAGAACCACTGGCCCGATCTCTCCTGTGGAGCACTAGAGCTCTCACGGGGCGGATGAGAAGGGCTGCTCGTGTTCTTTCCCGCTCCGCGAGGACACGCATGGGTTGTGCAGATGCGCTGTGCAGCCACGCCCGTCACTAGGGCTGATTTTTGGGGTAGGGCCTCTATTTCGCACATGCTTAGAAATCCTGCTAGGGCTTATCTTATGGGTAGGTCTTATTTTCGGGGAAACACGGTAGAAGCACATGAGAGATATATATCATTTACAGAAGGCATTTTCAGAAAGCTGGAGTTATATTTGTAGCTGGGGATGATGGGCGATGGAACCAGTAAACCCTCCCGACTGGCCAGAGGGTTCAGTGCATGGTGCAGATTCTGCCTGAGAAGCTGATTCTGGGAAACGGAGCTTTGGCTTGTCCGTAGGGCTCTTGGAACTGTAAGCTGTCTCGATAGCGAGGGTTTCATGTCCGCGTTTTCATGTCCTGGCCAGCTCTTCACTTGTTTCCCTACGACCCCTTTACCAAGCACAGCCGCACACAGGACTGTGGGTGAGTCCCGCAGATACACCGGAAGGAGCGATCACGTGGGCTACGGACACATCTGCCCGTGGGGCTTGCCTGACCGTTGGCTCCGAAATGGCGATCTCCTCTCTTGATAAAATCCCCTCTTTTCTCCCCCGTGTCCCGGCAGATCTGTGGAGTGACCACTCGTTTCACACCGATCCGGACCTGCCTCCCGGCTGGAAGAGGGTCAACGACATCGCCGGGACCTATTACTGGCACATCCCCACGGGGGCCACCCAGTGGGAGCAGCCCGTCTCGGGCCCCACAGACCTCCAGGGTTCCAGGAAAGGCTCGCTGAGCTCCGTGACGCCGTCTCCCACCCCGGAGAGCGAGGTAAGAGGGGGTGTCTCCTCGCTGGCCCGTAGAGTAGACGTAGCTCCTGATTTCTCTCTAGACTGCCAGGGAAGCGTCCCGATGACCGAGCTCGGTGCGTCTGGAATCTCGGTGACCTTCCCTCTTAGTAAACAGTGCTGATATCCCTCTCTCAGGGACGTTTTTATTTTTTAATCGATTTTGCTCTCTGGAAACAGCGTTCCAGGCACCGAAGCGAGGGGGGCTGATCAAGGAGAAGTGGTTGGGATTCCCTAGGGCTCGCTGAGAGAACTCTTCACTCTGCGGGTGCCATTGCACAGAAGAACGCCTCTTGGCCAGGCGTGTTGTAATCACTGCATTCCTTTTTTTTTTTTTTTTTGAGACAGAGTCTCACTCTGTAGCCCGGGCTAGAGTGAGTGCCTTGGTGTCAGCCCAGCTCACAGCAACCTCAGACTCCTGGGCTCCAGCGATCCCCCTGCCTCAGCCTCCCGAGTAGCTGGGACTACAGGCATGCGCCACCACGCCCGGCTAATTTTTTTCTACATATATTAGTTGGCCAATTAATTTTATTTCTATTTATAGTAGAGACGGGGTCTCGCTCTTGCTCAGAGTGGTTTCGAACTCCTGACCTCAAGCAATCCTCCCGCCTCAGCCTCCCAGAGTGCTAGGATGACAGGAGTGAGCCACTGCGCCTGGCCTACTGCATCTCTTATTAGCCGTAGGCTCATTAGATAGCTCGGAGAGGGTGTCTGCAAGGTGAACCCCAGAGAGCCCTCAAATGCTTAACTTCTATTAAAAATTTAAAAGATCTGTTTATTTAGCAGAAATGACATTATTTTAGAAACAATTGGCAGCATAAATTTCTGCTGTCCCTGAGGAAGGCATCTAGATGTTTAAACAAAGAATCGGGGCAGTAGAAAAATTTCATTGTGCAATTTATTAGTATGAAGGAAGATTCCTGCTGTGAACCTGTATGAATCCTGATGACAAAAGATTCCAGAGAATTACAATTAGGAAAGGTCACCATGAAGTGATCACTTTTTTTTGAGAAAAGTGTTTTGATCCCTGACACCCAGGCATTTATACCTTTTTCTTTTCTTTTCTTTTTCCTTTCTTTTCTTTTTTTTTTTTTTGAGACAGAGTCTCACTCTGTTGCCCAGGCTACAGTGAGTGCCGTGGCATCAGCCTCACTCACAGCAGCAACCTCAAACTCATGGGCTCAAGCGATCCTCCTGCCTCAGCCTCCCGAGTAGCTGGGACTACAGGCATGCGCCACCACCATGCCCGGCTAATTTTTTCTATGTATATTAGTTGGCCAATTAATTTCTTTCTATTTGTAGTAGAGACGGGGTCTCGCTCTTGCTCAGGCTGGTTTCGAACTCCTGACCTCGAGCGATCCGCCCGCCTCGGCCTCCCAGAGTGCTAGTCCACCTTTTTCTGACCAGAGCCTTCGGTTCTTTAAGAGTCTTCTGTTTCTTTTACTCTGGGGATATGAAGGGCATGTGAGCTGCACCCGTTCTGCAGAGCTTCCCTGTCTGTTCCCTGCTGTCATCACCCTTCCTGTTTCCGAAAGAGCGCAGTGGCTCGTTTCCTAAATCTTTGATTATTTACGTGTTCTCCTCTGGGAGGCAGGGGGACCCATAGACCTGTATCCTCCTCACGTCCTGCTGTTACGGGGCGTTGGCATCTTATTTACGCGGCTCGAACCTCAGATTCCCCAAGGTGATGCCTGGGGGCCGGGTAGGCTAGGACCCCCGTTTGCTTGAACTTCACCCTGACAGTCCGCACCTGCTTCAGTCTTGCTGCTTCTTATCCCTGGGCAGTTTTGATGACTTTTCATTGAAGCATGCCGCGTTTCCCCGAAAATAAGACAGGGTCTTATATTTATTTTTCCTCAAGAAGACACCCTGGGGCTTATTTTCAGGAGATGTGTTATTTTTTTTTAAGTATGATACAACCATCTCCATTGATTCAAATAGAGTGAAGTCGTCTTCTTCTGGAACATCATCCTCACTCTCCAAACCCCGAATCCCATCCTGAATGTCTTGCGACTCTGTTTCCTTTCGAACCACTGGCCCCGATCTCTCCTGTGGAGCACTAGAGCTCTCACGGGGCGGATGAGAAGGGCTGCTCGTGTCCTTTCCCGCTCCGCGACCACACGCATGGGTTGTGCAGATGCGCTGCGCAGCCACGCCCATCACTAGGGCTGATTTTCGGGGTAGGGCTTCTATGGCGCACATGCTTAGACATCCTGCTAGGGCTTGTTTTAAGGGTAGGCCTTATTTTCGGGGAAACACGGTAGAAAATGACTACTCATAACATCATCTAAGGTGCTAATGACAGTTGAAGAGAGATGATTATTTTCTCAACACCATTTCTTCGATTCCTAAATAGAATCTATTTCAACTACAGGAGAGAAAGCAAAATGTGAAGGGAAAGAAGAAGCTTGTAATATTTCGTGTTAGAAATGCATATTCTATTCAGATTTTTTTTTCCTGAGCTGGCTTAAAAAAAAGAGAGAGAGAATCAAATAAATAAGTGCTAAATCTGTTGCCCGAGCCTCACAAAAGTTCAGGACTGGAAGCTTCCTTGCGGTTTGAGAAGTTTACACCTCACATTCCAAAGTTCACCGGGGAAGCGTGAGGCGCCGTGGAGCGTGTTTCCGCGGCTCATGCCCTCGGCGTCTCTGGGAGTTTACAAACTGGCCAGGAAGCGTTTGCTGCTGAAACTTGGCTCACGGCGCTGTCACCCCCCCCCAAAGCACTTATTGGCTCCAGATTGCCTCGCACGTTACTTGGATGCCCGAATTTAGAGGGAAGAGAGCTCCACACACGAGATTCGTGTGAATAACCACTAGCCCGTAGCCAAGTCTCGCCGTGTGTTTTTCCCCAGCATATTATAGGGGTACAGATGTTAAGGTTACCTATATTGCCCTGACCCCCACTGCCCCTGGAGTCAGAGCTTCAAGCATGACCATCCCCCAGATGGTGCTAATCGCACTCATTATGTTTGTATATACCCGTCCCCTCCCCCCACCTGCCCGACACCCGATAAATGTTATTCCTACATGTCCACTTAGGTGCTGATCCGTTAATACCAATTTGCTGGTGAGCACATGTGGTGCTTGTTTCTCCATTCTTGGGACACTTCACTTAGTAGAATGGGCTCCAGCTCTATCCAGGAAAACACAAGAGGTGCTAGATCACCGTTGTTTCTCAGAGCTGAGCAGTACTCCATGGTGTACATATACCACATTTTATTAATCCACTCATGAATTGACGGGCACTTGGGTTGTTCCCACAGCTTTGCGATTGTGAATTGTGCTGCTGTAAACATTCGAGTGCAGGTGTCTTTTCCACAGAGTGACTTTTGTTCCTTTGGGTGGATGCCCAGCAGCGGGATTGCTGGATCGCATGGTAGATCCACTTGTAGGTCCACTTCAAAGCGTCTCCATGTTGCTCCTTCTCCCTAAGAAGAGGAGTGTGGAGGAGGCGGGTCTCAAGCTGGGAAGGTGAATCGTGTCTTGGAGCCCTGGTCTCTTCTCGACTCTGTTCTTGCCGAAGTGCTCATGGCCCCGGGGTGCTCCTAGCAGCCGACACCCTAAGAGGGCACCGTGGGTCATTCAGCGCCCGTGTGCTTTATATGCACTTAGACGCACGATGACAGCAACTTAAAAGGGCCGTGGTGTCATCGTTTCACTGCACTTCCTGACGCAGTCCGGCAATCACAGTGTTTGAAGGCCGCAGAGACCCGGGAGAAGGGCCGGGTGAGCCCCGTGAGCGGGAGGGCTGAGCACCCCAGCCCGGAGGCCTCCAGGGATTTTGCCGCATGCTGGGGCTCTGGTCCCCTCACGCCACCCCGTCAGACCCTCCGGGGACCCGTGAGCTTTCCTGGGGACTCTCTGCTGAGCGTGACGCCGGCTCTCTGGTGCCCCTCGCGAGCGCCCCCCCCCCCCGGTTCTCCTGTGTGTGTCGGTTCCTCGTAAACTCGCTGGCCTCACCCCGGGGACTCCTGCTCTCCCTCCTTTGCTCTGAAAGCTCTTTACGACATCACTCCCCTTTGGCTTCTGTGTTGCCCGGGGCGCGTGATTCTTCCTGTGGAAAGCGCCTGAGTCGTGGGGACCTGTTCCCCTCGTTTGTGCCCCCGGCACCTGTCACCACGCTGGGTACGTGGTGACGTTCATTAAATGTTTGCTGAATGAAGGGGCAAACTGGCCTCACAATATAAGCTTTGCACAGTAGAAGCCCCACCCCGAAAATAAGCCCTAGCAGGAGGTCTAAGCATGTGCGCCATAGAAGCCCTACCCCGAAAATCAGCCCTAGTGATGGGCGTGGCCATGAAAATCAGCCCTAGTGATGGGCGTGGCTATGAAAATCAGCCCTAGTGATGGGCGTGGCTATGAAAATCAGCCCTAGTGGTGGGCGTGGCTATGAAAATCAGCCCTAGTGACGGGCGTGGCTGCACAGCGCATCTGCACAACCCGTGCGTGTCGTCGCGGAGCGGGAAAGAACACGAGCAGCCCTTCTCATCCGCCCCGTGAGAGCTCTAGTGCTCCACAGGAGAGATCGGGGCCAGTGGTTCTAAAGGAAACAGAGTCGCAAGAAATTCAGGATGGGATTCGGGGTTTGGAGAGTGAGGATGATGTTCCAGAAGAAGACGACTTCACTTTATTTGAGTAAATGGAGATGATTGTACCGTATTTAAAACACACACACTCACACACATCCCAGGAGCTGCTAGTCGATCGTGGTGGCCAAGCAGCACTACAGCCCCGGGTCCCTGACCCCCTCTGGATTGTGGTTTCCACGTTGTGCTGCCGTTCACACGGGCCGACTTAATTGCACAAGTTTTTATCAGCCAGTTGACTAGTTTGACCTTTCTTTTTTAAACTTCTCTGAATCACGTGTGGGATAAACCATAGCGCTATACTATTCTGATAGTATCACAGCCACCAAAAACAAAGAGAGCATTTTAAAAAGGACAGCCCAGCACGGCGGTGTGCTACAGTCTTGCCTGTGAAGAGCCATGGCACTCCAGCCTGGACAGCATAGCAAGACCCAGTCTTGAAAAAAAAAAAAGGAAGGAACAGCTACGCACATATAGAGAGATACAACAACGTGACACTCATTGGCGTTGCCTGCCCTATTCCTTGGAATTCCAGGATTCCAGGCTTTCTGCTGTTGACTATCAAGGCTACACCTGTCAACCCTCAAGTCTTGACAAGATGAGATTGGGAACCCTAATTGGAAACACTTCATAATCCCCAAACTATTTTTTCCTCCATGGAGAGAGAAAGCAGGGGATGAAGAAACTCATTTCTAGAGCACCTGTGGGCAGCCAGTCCCCACACTCAGAGCCGAGGGATGTTCTTTGTCTGGCTTCGTGGGAACGCTGGAGGGAGACCCTCTTAGCCTGTTTTCTTAAACTACGTGAGGAGATCGAGGCCACAGAGCAAATGGGAGCAGAGGAAGAATCTGGACCGAGCTTTCCAGCAGAGGCTGTGTGTCTTTTTTCTTTTTTGAGACAGAGTCTCACTGTGTTGCCCGGGCTAGGGTGCCGTGGCATCAGACTCGCTCACAGCAACCTCCAACTCCTGGGCTCAAGCGATCCTCCTGCCTCAGCCTCCTCCTGAGTAGCTGGGACTACAGGCATGCGCCACCATGCCCGGCTAATTTTTTCTATATATTTTTAGTTGGCCAATTAATTTCTTTCTATTTATAGTAGAGACGGGGTCTTGCTCTTGCTCAGGCTGGTTTCGAACTCCTGACCTTGAGCAATCCTCCGACCTCGGCCTCCCAGAGTGCTGGGATGACAGGCGTGAGCCACCACGCCAAGCCAGGCTCTGTGTGTCTTAATTTATTTTCTGATGCTTATAACAGAATACCTACAACTGGGCAATTTAAAAGAAAAGGCATTTATTTCTTACAGAGGCTGAGGGGTCTGAGGTTGAGGGGAGGTGTCTGGCCGGGGCCTTCTTGCTGGGGGAGGCTCTGCAGGATCCTGGGGGCACGGGGCACCCAAGTGGGGGGCTGAGGTGCTGGCTCAGGTCTGTCTTCCTCACTGAAGCCACGGGTCCCCTCCCACGGTGACCCACGGAGCCATGAATCCAGGAAAGGGTTGACACATTCACGAGGGCAGAGGCCTTACAACCCAACCCCTTCTCTGAGTACTGCCGCTTTGGGGATTCAATGTCAGCCGGAGTTTGGGATAGGACAGACCCTCAGACGTAGCACCCTGTCACTTCAGAACTTCTAAGTGCACAGGGAGATGGCCCCATCACAGCTTCCCGAAAAGCCTCCCGGGAACGTTCCGGTGCTCTTCCACGCCACACTCCACTCTTGGTGTCCCGCTTGCATCGGACACCGCTCCACAGAGACTTCGTCAGCACCCTGAAGAGAGTCCCCTCTCGGGGACACTCCCAGCCCCTGAAACTTCATCCTCAAGAGCAATCTGTGGCCGGGCGCGGTGGCTCACGCCTGTCATCCTAGCACTCTGGGAGGCGGAGGCGGGAGGATCGCTCGAGGTCAGGAGTTCGAGACCAGCCTGAGCAAGAGCGAGACCCCGTCTCTACTAAAGACAGAAATAAATTAGCTGGATAACTAAAAATATATAGAAAAAATTAGCCGGGCGTGGTGGTGCATGCCTGTAATCCCAGCTTCTCGGGAGGAGGCTGAGGCAGGAGGATCGCTTGAGCCCAGGAGTTGGAGGTTGCTGTGAGAGAGGCTGACGCCACGGCACTCACTCTGCCTGGGCGACAGAGCGAGACTCTGTCTCAAAAAAAAAAAAAGCAATCTGTTGACTTTGCCAGAGAATCAACTCCAATATTAGCCTTTTCCTGGAGAAAGGAAATGCATCTTTTTTTTTTTTTTTTTTTTTAATGTGTGGAACTGCTTTCCAAGGTCCCGGAAGAGAAGCATGGAAGGAGAAATCTCTCAGCAGTCGAGCTAGTAACCGCTGGATTCCTCCAGTGAGTCCACCCTCCACGGCACCTTCTTGGTGCTAGGAGGCGCCGGGCTCCGGGCCTGTGTCTGTCCCCTGTGCACATGGTCTCCCGGGAGCCGGGCTCCGGGCCTGGGTCTGTCCCCTGTGCACACGGTCTCCCGGGAGCCGGGCTCCGGGCCTGGGTCGGTCCCCTGTGCACACGGTCTCCCGGGAGCCGGGCTCCGGGCCTGGGTCCGTCCCCTGTGCACACGGTCTCCCGGGAGCCGGGCTCCGGGCCTGGGTCCGTCCCCTGTGCACACGGTCTCCCGGGAGCCGGGCTCCAGGCCTGGGCTTGTTCCCTGTGCACACGGTCTCACGGGAGCCAGGGCCCCGGGGAGCTCGGTCGGCAAGAGTAGGACAGGAGCCGGGAGAGAGAGTGTCCCCAACCACAGCTCCGGCACCTGGACACCACCCAGCTGTGCAAGGCTTTTGCTGCACTGCCTGGAAGGTGACAGGTTCAAAGCTACCGTGTTTCCCCCAAAATAAGACAGGGTCTTATATTTATTTTTCCTCATGAAGACACCCTAGGGCTTATTTTCAGGGGATGTGTTATTTTTTAAGGACGGTACAACCATCTACATTGATTCAAATAGAGTGAAGTCGTCTTCTTCTGGAACATCATCCTCACTCTCCAAACCTCGAATTCCATCCTGAATGTCTTGCGACTCTGTTTCCTTTAGAACCACCGGCCCGGATCTCTCCTGTGGAGCACTAGAGCTCTCACGGGGCAGATGAGAAGGGCTGCTCGTGTTCTTTCCCACTCCGGGACGACACGCTTGGGTTGTGCAGATGCGCTGGGCAGCCACGCCCCTCACTAGGGCTGATTTTCGGGGTAGGGCTTCTATTGCGCACATGCTTAGAAATCCTGCTGGGACTTATTTTATGGGTAGGTCTGATTTTCGGGGAAAACGGTGGCTGTTCCCGCAAGGCAGTCTCTTTCATCCTTGGCTGCCCTTTCCCAATCTCTGCGTCTTTGTCTTCCTGAGGCTGTTGCTCCACCTACTATTCCTCTTTTATCCTCTTTCTCTCCATTTCTCCTCTTCCTTCTCACTCCTGCCACCCCTACTACTGAGTGAAGTGGCTGCAGACTTCCTGTAGAATCAAAGAATCTCTGTTGGGTTTTTTTTTTTTTTTCCCAAGAAAAATACATTTATTAGCAAGAATTATTGGTCAAATGTAGAAAACATTCTTCCTAATTAAAAAAATTAGATGAATAGACTGTGTAGTTCTTAAAACTTAATACAAAGTGGTTTTTGTCTTTAATTGACCTTAATAAAGAATTTTTTAAAACAGATGAAAATTACGATCACTTATATAGGGGAAAAAGTTTGTCACCTTTGGTATAAATGAATAATTTTAAACAAAGGAAGGAAAAAAGATCTTTGGCCTACTCATAACGTCTATAATGCTAGTTTCCATTTTTCCTTACTTGAGTTTTGTGTGCTTTCAAAGGCTTTCTTTAGGAGAGCCTGTGTTATTCTAAGGTTTTGCCAAATCACTGTATAGGGTCTTTGTTTATTTAAATCTGTGAGAGGTGACTGTCGGGAGTTTGCCAGCTAGCTCTTGTGTGCATAGCATGAGAGCTAGATTCATAGAGTCTCAGAACTGTGGGCTGCTTTACCTAAGGGGGACCCCTATATCCAAAGAATAAGTACATTAAAAATTCTAAAAACCACACACACGTGTAGACAACAGTTTTCATTAAGTGCCAAAGGCTTTTCTGAGTGCTTATTTTAGAAAATATTCATGTTTCACCCTCTCTCTGGTCCCAATGCATAGTGTCTCCCCAAGGTAATTTCTGATTCTTTTTGTCAGACACTCTTCCTTCTTTTTTCTTTTTTAAAAAATTTCTCCACAAAGATGCAATTATCTTGAGCCTTCCTAATTCATCCTCTGATATCTTTTTTTCAAAGTTAAGCTGAAGTGAGAAACAAACACTGCTCACGTATAAATAATGATGATGATTTGGGGCCACATGGACTTGTTTTATTTCTTAAAAAGCAATGCTAGCTCAGAATTTTATTTGACAGTTGGTATTTCAGGTCCTCATCACAAGTCCCTGTTAATACCACTACAGGCCAGGCGCGGTGGCTCACACTTGTCACCCTAGCACTCTGGGAGGCCAAGGCGGGCGGATCACTCGAGGTCAGGAGTTCCAAACCAGCTTGAGCAAGAGCGAGACCCCGTCTCTACTAAAAATAGAGAGAAATTCATTGGCCAACTAAAAATATATAGAAAAAATTAGCCGGGCATGGTGGCACATGCCTATAGTCCCAGCTACTCGGGAGGCTGAGGCAGGAGGATCGCTTGAGCTCAGGAGTCTGAGGTTGCTGTGAGCGAGGCTGACGCCACGGCACTCACTGTAGCCCGGGCAACAGAGAGAGACTCTGTCTCAAAAAATAAAATAAAATAAAATATGCAAAAATACAAAAAATAAAAAAAAAAGAGAGAGAAAGCTTTAGTGGAAAAGTTTCTTTTGTTGATTTATTTATCTGAGGAAACAGATTTGCATAACCAGCCAGTAGAGCAAATTCTCCAGACTGTCCCTGGGTTTTATTTAGCTTCGATCACGTCCCCAAATCTTAGAGAAAGATATGTGCGTATTCACTCAGCGTAGTGGAAAAGGAAAAGACGTCCTCTCCTCTGGGGTGGACGGACGGAGTTGTTTGGATGCGAAGGTCGGCTGCAGCAGTTCTCCCAACCAGGCTTGGCGCCGTGTGCTGTGATGACGTGCAGGAAATCATTTCATGAGCAAGAATTTGTGAAGAGAACTTGCGTCGTGAGGATGTAGAACTTTTTATGAATTAGAAGAATTTATAGTAGGTTGTTTTGAGTTATTTTGTGTTAGGGTAAATTCCTGCAAAATGTTAATATCAGTCTGTGCTTCTTCCCTCCCCTTTCTCCCCTTCATTCATTCTTCCTTTTTTTTTTTTTTTTTTTTTGAGACAGTCTCACTCTGTTGCCCAGGCTAGAGTGAGTGCCGTGGCCTCAGCCTCGCTCACAGCAACCTCAAACTCCTGGACTCAAGCGATCCTCCTGCCTTAGCCTCCCAAGTAGCTGGGACTACAGGCATGCACCACCATGCCCGGCTAATTTTTTCTATATATTTTTAGTTGGCCAATGAATTTCTTTCTATTTTTAGTAGAGACGGGGTCTTGCTCTTGCTCAGGCTGGTTTCGAACTCCTGACCTTGAGCGATCCACCCGCCTCGTCCTCCCAGAGTGCTAGGATGACAGGCCTGAGCCACCGCGCCCGGCCCTCCCTTTTTAGTTAAAGTGGAAATAACTTGACCCCCCACCCCCAGCCCAGCTTCTGTGCCCCTAGCCATGGTCATTCCCCAGTCTCCAAACCACTGTAGCAGCCGTGGTTTCACCAACTCCTGCAGGAAACAGTTCTGTTTGGTTTATGGGGAGGAAAATGATTACTGTGCAATTAGGTATGCTGGCTATTTAATACTTGCAAGCATATTGTTTGTTTGTAAGACCACATTTAGAAAACAACTTCACTGTCTACTTGTAATGATGTTCGGTCATTTGTTTTGGTAAATAGTGAAGGCTCCATCTCTCCTGCCATAGTTTTCAGGTGATAGTCTAGATTTAGAGAGTGAGCTAACAAGTTGCTGTTAGAGTTAATTTGTTCTCTAACCCATCCTGTGAATATCAATGCTAACAACAGTGTCTTGTGTTTTTTCTTTTCTTTTTTTTTTCCTTTAAATCAATGTGCTTTTTTTTTCTACGTGAATAATTATATGTCTAGAAACAGCCATGGAGTGATTTTGCTGTTCTGAATGGGGGAAAGATTAATAGTGACATTTGGAAGGCAAGTATATTGTCAGATTTTAGATCATTTAATCTCTTTTCCTTTCTGCATGGCTGTGGCTGTGTATTTTTCTTCTTTGTGGATATCATGCATCCTGCAGAGATGGGGTGACTGGGCTTCTTGCTAGGGGCGCCCAGCTCACACTCACGCGGCCTTTTTTCGGTGTGTCCCGTTGTGAACGGCTTCGGTCCGACCGCCCCAGGCTCCCTGTGGTCCTGCAAGGCCAGGCGCTTGCACCCAGCCAGCACCCAGCAGCCCCTGCATGCCTCCTCCCGCCTGAGCTCGCAGACACACTGCCTCTTGCCGGGAGGACTCTTCCCCTCTTTGACGCGTGAGGCGATGCGCTGGACCCTCCCCCTCCGGCGGTTGACGGGGCTCTGTTTTCCTCTAGGACTTGCACGCGGCCACGGTGAACCCGGATCCCAGTTTGAAAGAGTTCGAAGGAGCTACGCTACGCTACGCATCTTTGAAGCTCAGGTAGGGCGCGGGGCGGCCTTGTCGGAATGCCCGGCTCCGCGCAGCCAGAGTTTGCGACGGAACGCTGAGCCCGGTTTTCTGTTTTTCTTTCCAGAAATGCCCCGCATGCAGACGACGATGACTCTTATAGCACCAACAGCGATCCGGAAGCCAAGGTTTGTAGGAAACACGCCTGCAGCCACCGGGTTACGGTCTTGCACCCCAGCGAGGGCTTTGGACGACAGCCTCGTTTTTACAAACCATCAACCCGTCAGAGCCACTGAATAAGCAATCACCCCAATTCTCTCTCCTCCCTAATCTCTCTGACGCTTTAAGAAGATCCCTAGCCGACTTAGGGATTTCTGTGGCCGACACGACCCTGCCTGTGTCTCGCTGCCACTGCCCCTCGCACAAGGCAGCAGGTTACGGCTACTGCCCGAGCTGTGGGCGTCGGACGTCTTTGACCACGTGGGTCCGGCGCTCACGGGCCACGACCCCTCGCCCACAGCCGGCATTCGCGGTCCGCACGGTGGTCTGTGCTGTGCATGGACGGCGCGTCCGTCTCCCTCCTGTGCCACGAGGAGAGCTTGGAAGCACCGACAGATTGTTTCACTTTACAGGCAGCTTTCCTAGTCATGTAAATATCAGAATAGGAAAC
Organism: Microcebus murinus; assembly: GCF_000165445.2. NCBI lineage: Eukaryota > Metazoa > Chordata > Mammalia > Primates > Cheirogaleidae > Microcebus > Microcebus murinus. Next base: position 697,322 of record NW_017968525.1, read on the forward strand.
ACAGACATGTATGTTTTCATGACATTATGTTAAGTGTTCACAGTTTGATTTTGATAAATGAACACTTAGAAAAGTCACATCGAGGCCGACGGCAGAACTCACCATGCATGTTAACCTGTGGCTGTCGACTAGAGTCTACGCTGGTCCCAGAGTGTTTAAAGATATGGCGGGACGTGTGTGCAGGGCAACTCTGACCCTAACCCCCAAACTTAACACTAACCTTAACCCCTAACCCTAACACTAACGCTAACCCCCAACCCTAACACTAACCTAAAACCCCAACCCTAACACTAACCCTAACCCCCAACCCTAAACCTGACCACTAACCCTAACCCTAACTGTTAACCCTAACCCTAAACCCCAACCCTAACCTTAACCCTAAGCCCCTACCCTAAACCTGACCCCTAACGCTGACCCCTAACCCTAACCTTTAACCCTAAGCCTAACCCCTAACCCTAACCCTAACCCCCACCTCTAACCCTAACTCCTAACGCCAACCCTAGCCCTAACTCTAACCCCCAACCCTAACCCTAACACCCAACTCTAACCCTGACCCCTAACCCTAACCCTTAACCCTAACCCTAATCCCCAACCCTAACCCTGACCCCTAACCCTAACCCTTAACCCTAACCCTAACCCTAACCCTTAACCCTAACCCTAACCCTAACCCGTGGAGCAGCCCACACCTGTGCCAGGTGAACCCTCCCCAGCCGTCCCACGCACAGGTGGAGGCACAGGTTTCACGGTGGAAGTGAGGGCGGACTTGCCTCCCTTCTGTGTCTGGGTCCCTGGCGGTGCTAGCAGGGAGGGCTGGCCGTGTGCTCGTGGCCGGCGCAGCTGCAGGGGTCCCCGAGGTGAGAGGACCTGTCTACGCAGGCTTTAAAGCTGTGCGGCTGCCATCTTGAAACTCTTGGAAACGTGACCTCCGAGCTTGTATTTCCTAAGTGGTGTCATGGGGTTGGGGGTGCGCGGAGGTGGGAGCTTGGGCTGGCACACATGCCCGCGCCTCCCCACCGCCCCGGGTGACTCTTGGCCGCCTGTCCCCACCCCCGGCTCGGTCGGGGGGGCCGGCAGACCCCCCACCCCTGCCCCAGCGGGGGCCTGGCATGGGGATGGGGCCGGGTGCACACGCCCCGTGGCGTCTTGGGTCGGGCCGTGGCCGTGGCCAGCCCAGCCCAGGCTGCTGGCCCTGCTCTGTGCTCAGCAGGCGCCTCAGTGGGGCGGGGGCTCTTGCCTCCCCCGGTCCAGACACCCAGCACGTCTGCACTGACGTTGCGACGTTTGCTGTGGGTTATAGGGAGGTGGGAAGATTCCTGGGAAGATTCGTGGCTCGGTTTCCCCACCCTGGCCAGTGCGTGGTGCGTCTGTCTGGGAGCAGAGGAGAGGGGGCCCTGGGGGTTGATGGTCCCTGTGTCTGCATGAGCCCCAGGACCTGTGAGGGTGCCGTCTGCTCTGCACGGGTCCCCGTGCCTGAGGGGCCCTGACGTTAGGGAGCAGTCGCAAAACACCGAGACGCGTCCAGAGAGAGAGTGCAGAAGAAGGGAAACAGCTTTATGTTTTACCGCGTTTTCCCCGAAAATGAGACAGGGTCTTATATTCATTTTTCCTCAAGAAGACACCCCAGGGCTTATTCTCAGGGATGTGTTATTTTTTTTAAGTACGGTACAACCATCTACACTGATTCAAATAGAGTGAAATCGTCTTCTTCTGGAACATCATCCTCACTCTCCAAACCCCGAATCCCATCCTGAATCTCTTGCGACTCTGTTTCCTTTAGAACCACTGGCCCCGATCTCTCCTGTGGAGCACTAGAGCTCTCACGGGGCGGATGAGAAGGGCTGCTCATGTTCTTTCCTGCTCCGCGACGACACGCACAGGTTGTGCAGATGGGCTGCGCAGCCACGCCCGTCACTAGGGCTGATTTTCATAGCCACGCCCATCACTAGGGCTGATTTTCATAGCCACGCCCACCACTAGGGCTGATTTTCATAGCCACGCCCACCACTAGGGCTGATTTTCGGGGTAGGGCTTCTATTGCGCACATGCTTAGACATCCTGCTAGGGATCATTTTATGAGTAGGTCTTATTTTCGGGGAAACACAGTAGTACTTTTTATAGTACTTTTTCCCTGCTTTTTGAATGGGGTCCCTACATTTTCATGCTACACATTTCAGTTACAAATGATGCCACTGATCCTTGGTACCGACTGCCAGGGAATGCCACCATGTCTACACCAACACCCTTCCTCACCCCCCTGTGCCATTGTGGGGGTGGGGAGAATCTTCCCAGATTCTTTTTTATTTGTTCTGTATACCAAAGCGGATCTGTTTTTCCAAAGAAAATAGCAAATAGGGTTCCTTAGTGGTAGTTAAGCGGGAAACACCATGCAGGCTCAAAACCTTGACTCCTTTGAGAATCTGTCTCACCGCCAGTCGGTTCTGTAAGAATCTCGGGGTTCAGAGCGGGGTGCGGGAGCACGCACCTGTCGGCCCAGCTACTCAGGAGGCCGAGGTGGGAGGACTGCTTGAGCCCAGGAGTTTGAGTCCAGCCTGGGTGCCAGAGTGAGACTCCATCTTTAAAAAAGAAAAAAGTATCTCAGGGTTTCCCGCGACATCTGCACTGCTTCTAACCAACTCAGCTCCACGCTGAGCACGGCCTGACAAGGCGATGCCCACTCTGCAGCCAGTGGCGGGTGTTGAACAAGTGCTGGGGCTGCTGCTGGCAGGCTGGCCCCGAGCCCATTCTCACCCGACCGTCTAAGAGAAAGTTCTCACTGGGAGCGTCATGGGCGGGGCGGGGGGTGGTCACCACCAAACGATGTGATCCGAGTCCTCAACAATATTCTTTTCTTTTTTCTTTTTTTTTTTCTTTGAGACAGAGTCTCACTCTGTAGCCCGGGCTAGAGTGAGTGCCATGGCATCAGCCTCGCTCACAGCAACCTCAAACTCCTGGGCTCAAGCGATCCTCCTGCCTCAGCCTCCCAAGTAGCTGGGACTACAGGTGTGCGCCACCATGCCCGGCTCAGTTTTGTATTTTTTGTAAGAGACGAGGTCTTGCTATGTTGCTCAGGCCTGTCTGATCTCCTGACTTCAAGTGATCTTCTCACTTTGCCTCCCAAAGTGCTAGGATTACAGGTGTGAGCAAAATATTTTGCACTTGATAGCAATATGTGTGTGTTTGTACCTAATTCTGAGTTGTCTATTTATTTTAACTTTTTATTTTGAAATAGCAGTAGATTTATAGAAAAGTTGTAAAGATTGTGTTTCCATATATCTTTCACCTCACTTTCTCTAATATTAACATCTTCGTGATCATGGCACATTGACCACAGCTAAGAGATTAATATTGACACCCTGTGATTAAGCATTTATTCACATTTTACCATTTTTTCCCCACTAATGTCTTTTTTCTGTTTCAGGACCCAGTCTAGGAGACTGTGGTCAGGTAGTGAGCTCTTTAAAACTTACTGCACATATTCTTTTCCATAATTCTCAGATTTATCATTTTTAATCTTATTACAATATTCCATTTAGCTAACAGCACCATAGTCTGTCTAGGCACCCGTAGTCAGAAAACGTTTCCATACTGCAGAGCAGAGCTTCAACCTCATAAAAATAGAGGATTTTGTTTTTAAATTATTGCTTTAGTATAGGTTCCTAAAACTGGTATACCAGGTCAAAGGCTGTCAGTTTTACGGCTTCTGACACTTATTGCAAAATTGCTTTCCAGAAAGCCTACAGCAGCCTGTAATCCCATCCGTGAGACCCTAGAAGATGCGTCTTTGGCCACATCCCAGTTTACTTCGTCATTTTTATTTATTTGTCTTAGTTTTTTTGCATGTGAGCCACTATGTCCTAGTTTTAAAATTTCCTGCTTAATAAATGCTTACAGAAACAAGAAAACTCTGTGAAAACTCTGTGTTTCTGTCCATTCTTAGCCATTTTTTTCTTCTTATTTTTTTCTAGGCATGTTTAAAACAAAATTTTTATTTTGGCGTAATTTTAGATTTATGGAAAAGTTGAAAAGGTAGTACGGAGTTCCCTTTTCTCCTTCGCCCAGCTTCCCCTAATGTAACGTCTTATACGGCCGTGGATTAACATGGGCGCAAAACTGTTCACTAAACACTTTGCTCTGATTTTACCAGTTTTTCTCCCAACGTCCCTTTTTCGTTCCAGGGTCTATTCCAGGACACCACGTTGCGGTTAGTCTCTGTGCACTTTTAAATTGGAAACTGTCTGCTGTTGGAATCTCAAATGCTTCTCTCCAATCACTTGTTTTTCTCCTTGTCTACTTCGTGTCGCGCGTCCACGTGGACAGGTTCTGGAAGCTTCCATATAGTCAGACCCTTTGTAGATGATGCCCCGATGCCTCCTGTGTCCGGAAGGCGGGTCTGGGGGGGCAGGCAGTGGCCTCCTTCCCCGTGTCTCCTCTGTGCTCACCCTGCCCAAGCAGCTTCTTTAGGATCAAATTTAGCCCCTTTCCCACGGCACGTTGCTGACTAAATGCCTAACATTAAAATAAAAACCAGTTACAACCAAATTGTAGGAAACTTAATGCTTTGAAAAATACGCCCTGGTCCCTTCCATCCTTTGTGTGCCTCTGCTCAGACTTTTGCGAGGAGGTGGCCTGCCACCTGGTGGCACATAGTGGAAATGACATCTACGTTTGCTTTGGAATCATAGAATAACCGTGTTTCCCTGAAAATAAGACGGGGTCTTATATATATTTTTCTTCAAGAAGACACCCCAGGGCTTTATTTTCAGGGGATGTGTCATTTTCCCCTCAAAGCCTCAGCTTGCAGCATGCACAGGATGGCCGGGACCCGACAGGGGGAGCCCACCTTGTAGGTGGGGCTGCCCGCACCTTTCCGGTCACCTCTGGGATGGCAGCTGTCACGACGGGGCAGATGAGAAGGGCTGCTCGTGTTCTTTCCCGCTCCGCGACGACACGCATGGGTTGTGCAGACGCGCTGCGCAGCCACGCCTGTCACTAGGGCTGATTTTCGGGGTAGGGCTTCTATGGCGCACATGCTTAGACATCCCGCAGGGCTTGTTTTATGGGTAGGGCTTATTTTCAGGGAAACACAGAAGTGACACTCGAGATGGCCTCATGGTCCTCCTTTTACAGGTGAGGAAGGTGAGTCCGAGGAGGGCTGCAAAACTGGCTGGTGTTGGAGGGGCCTTCAAAGGTGGGTCTCCTCCCGCCATCTCTGGCCCAGCGTGTGCCGGATCGTTCCCGGCATGCTCGCGAGGAGAGGCTCTGGCTCCTGCTGCTAGCACGTGGTTCTCTGGCATGCACGGTGAAGGGACCGAGTCAGGCAGAGGATACTGTCCCAGGCTTTAAACTCTCTGGTCTCAGCTTTCTCATATGTAAAAGAAACACATCATCAATTTAGAAGTCGCTTCTGGGTCTGAGAAGTTTTCAGATTCCAGGTGAAATAGTTCAGTCCAATATGCATTCGAGTCTGGAGGAGAAAGAGCAACTGCTGTAAACCAGACAGGCCCCCTCCCCTCCCCTCCTCCTCCTTCCTTCCTCCCTTCCCTCCCCTCCCCTCCTCTCCCCCTCTGCTCCTCTCCCCTTCCCCTTCCCCTCCCCTCCCCTGCACAAACGCGCCGCGTGTGCCTTCTGCTCCCCCCTGCACTGCCGTGCGGCATCCCAGCAAACACGGGTGCCCTGGCTGTTCTCCCAGACCATGGAGCCCGATGCTCGGAACAATATAAGTAATTTGTTTGATCGTGCAGCGAGCAACAGGCGGAACTGGGACTTGAACTCACATGCGTTGGACTCCAAAGCCCAAGAGCATGCCCCGCCCGCCCGTGCCCAGTCACTGCCTCCCTGGCGGGCAGACCGTTTTGGCGGCCCGCGTATTGGGGAGCAAGCAGCAGAGTTGTTGGAGTCAGGAATGGGAGAGGGAACTGCAGGGTCGTTGCCCGAGGGCAGACACCGCCTCCTCCTCACCCTTATCCGCACTGGCTGGCCTGGCCCCTTGCAGTGAACACGTGACCAAATCCCGATTCCGTTGTGCCGGGGCGGGAATCGGGATTGCGTTCCCAAGCTCGCAGGTGATGCTGACACTGGCAGTCCGCAGCCCTGCACGTCCACAGACAGCTCTGAGGGGCAGCACCGCGGAGCTCGGAACCTGATTTAGGAGAGGAAAGCACCACGTGTGTGCATCTTCTGTGGGGCGGAAGGCGCCGTCTTCCTACACGGTCCCCCCGGCTCTGTTACGCCCGTTCTTCGTACCCAGTCCTTGGCTGCTCAGGGACGTTTGGACCCAAGGGTGACCTTCGCTCCTGTCCTCGCCCTTTTGTTATGATCTGCCCCAGACCAAGAGGAAGGGGAGGGGGAGGGTACGAGTTCTCTATAGTAAGGTCTCACAGAGGAACTTTCTGAAATGAATGGTGAATGAACGTGGACTTCTAATTTCATCTGTGAGCTTACTTGTGTTCGCCCTTGGTTCCTATTGGCATGGGTTCTCATGAAGTAATTATAGTAGTGGCCACTGACTAGATTAGCACTAGCAGACAAACAGGAAGTGGTAGGGAGTGACTTTTCTCACTCAGATTTATTTCTGGTCTGCGTAGCAAATTCATTATCGTTACTTAGCAGTCATATGGGATTTTATCGCTGTGTGTAGTTCTTAAAGTTGATTTCTGCTCATGTGGTACAGGTTTCTTCTTTCAGGAATCCTGATCTGGGCGGGAAGTTTGGCTTTGATTTGCATTGCTGCTTCATTAATTGAGTCAAAAATATTTGCTGAATGCTAAATGCTAAAGGGGCATCCATGCCAATGAATGGTGTGATGGTTAAGAGCAGGCGTCCTCAAACTACAGCCCGTGGGCCACATGCGGCCCGCCGAGGACATTTATCCGGCCCGCCGGGTGTTTTTGCCGCCGCTGCCTGTCCTGCTTAGCAGCCAACTCATCCCGGGCCCACAGTGCGCACGTGTGGAATGTACGCCGCACTCTCCGACGGCCTGAGGGACAGTGAACTGGCCCCGTTTAAAAAGTTTGAGGACCCCTGGTTAAGAGCATGGACTCTGGACTCAGACAGTCTGGGGTTCAAAGCCGGGCTCTGCTGCTTACTAGCTGGTCAACCTCGGGCAAGTGACTTGGCCTTTCTGTGCCTCATCTGCAGAGTGAGGGTGACAAAGGTGCCTACCCTCACGTGGCGATTGTGAACATGGTGTTGACGTGTTATCGACATAAAATACATGTCAAATGCACAGACAAGCATCCCTTCTGCATTAGCCGTGTTCATTAACACTGACTCCACTACCGGGAGGCACGGACACGGCCGCTGTGTGCCAGGAGCAGACAACAAACGGGCCAGTTCCGTGCGCCGTGCCTGGGGCTGAGCTGTTGCACCGTGAACTCGGGCTGGGCCAGGGGCATCGGCCCCCGGCTGGGCGGGCGGGCGGCTCGTGTGGCCTCCCAGAAGGAGGTGACGCCTAAGCTAGTGAGTGCACTTAAATTTGTGCAGGGTTTAGCCATTCTCCCCTGCCCCGCCCTTTTCAGTGATTGCGAGTGGGGCAGCTTTGGGAATGGCTTTGTATGTAACTTGTGTTCATTCCCAGCCGATGCTTTTAGGAGCAGATTTGAGACGAGGTCCGTCTGTGTCTGTCCAGTGCTGCGATGACGCCGTCTCTGTGTGACGTGCCACACGGAGCCAGACCCCGCGACTCAAAGCGACCGTCTACTCTGCACGTGGTTTTGTGGGTTTGGGGACTGAGTACGGCTCCGTGGTGCGGTTCCTTCCCCATCCACACGTGGACGACGGGGGCTGGAGCACCACGCCCAAGATGGCCTCTTCTCGAAAGCGCCGGGTGGCCCCGGGCTCCGCTTCCTCCCCTTCCTCATCCTCGCTGGGTGTCTGAGGCTCCTCCCCCCGGCAGTGGTCTCTGGGCGGCGGTTGTGCCCCTTGTCTGGAGTTTGGCTTCCAAGATGCGGGAGGCTGCGGCCACCAGGTGTGGCCCTTCCTTGGGACGGGACCACGTCACCCCCCTCCTCTCCGTGGTCAGAGCAGCCACCAGGTGTGGCCCTTCCTGGGGACGGGACCACGTCACCCCCCTCCTCTCCGTGGTCAGAGCAGCCACCAGGTGTGGCCCTTCCTGGGGACGGGACCACGTCACCCCCTGTTCTCCGTGGTCAGAGCAGCCACCAGGTGTGGCCCTTCCTGGGGACGGGACCACGTCACCCCCTGTTCTCCGTGGTCAGACCAGCCACCAGGTGTGGCCCTTCCTGGGGACGGGACCACGTCACCCCCTGTTCTCTGTGGTCAGAGCAGGCACCGTCCAGACCCGGGGGTGGAGGAATGGCTTCTACCTCCTGACTGGAAGAGGGGCAAATTCATGTTGCCGGGAACACATACCGTGTTTCCCCGAAAATAAGACAGGGTCTTATATTCATTTTTCCTCAAGAAGATACCCCAGGGCTTATTTTCAAGGGATGAGTTATTTTTTTTTAAGTACGGTACAACCATCTACATTGATTCAAATAGAGTGAAGTCGTCTTCTTCTGGAACATCATCCTCACTCTCCAGACCCCGAATCCCATCCTGAGTTTCTTGCGACTCTGTTTCCTTTAGAACCACTGGCCCCGATCTCTCCTGTGGAGCACTAGAGCTCTCACGGGGCGGATGAGAAGGGCTGCTCGTGTTCTTTCCCGCTCCGCGACCACACGCATGGGTTGTGCAGATGCGCTGCGCAGCCACGCCCGTCACTGGGGCTGATTTTCGGGGTAGGGCTTCTATGGCACACATGCTTAGACATCCTGCTGGGGCTCATTCTACGGGTGGGTCTTATTTTTGGGGAAACACGGTACTCTGGAGCCACATATGCCTGAAACTATCTCGGTCACTGTTTCTGGAGCCTTCTTTGTGGGTGGAGCCCCGTCCGACACCCCCTGTGGTAACAGCCCAGAAGTACATGAGTGTGGGGGCGCAGACGCCAAACTGCCCACGAGTGAATCCCAGCTCCACTAACTCACCAGCTCTGCGCCTCAGTTTACGCATCCTGAAAATGGGCACAGGAACCTGGTATTGGTGAAAAGGGCTGAGGTGAGGATGAACTGACCTGACACCTTTGACCCTTGAATAGAGGAGGCCGGGACCAGGTTGAAATGGCGGGAGGGGGCCGGCCGGGACCCTGTGGCTTTGCTGACCAGGCCTGTGTCGGGAACGCCAGGAGGAGACCAGAGAGCGGCGCTGCGGTCTCCGAGAAGC
>NW_017968525.1:710800-722212 GCF_000165445.2 Microcebus murinus
CGAGGGGCGTCAGGGAGGGCGCAGAGGGGCCACGCAGCCCTCTCCTCTGAGACAGGGCCGCCTTGTCCCCGTCACGTGTGAGGGCACCGAGGGGCATCAGGGAGGGTGCAGAGGGGCCACGCAGCCCTGGCCTCTGAGACAGGGCTGCCTTCTCCCCGTCACGTGTGAGGGCACCGAGGGGCATCAGGGAGGGTGCAGAGGGGCCACACAGCCCTCTCCTCTGAGACAGGGCCGCCTTGTCCCCGTCACGTGTGAGGGCACCGAGGGGCGTCAGGGAGGGTGCAGAGGGGCCACACAGCCCTCTCCTCTGAGACAGGGCCGTCTTCTCCCCGTCACGTGTGAGGGCACCGAGGGGCGTCAGGGAGGGTGCAGAGGGGCCACGCAGCCCTCTCCTCTGAGACAGGGCCGTCTTCTCCCCGTCACGTGTGAGGGCACCGAGGGGCATCAGGGAGGGCGCAGAGGGGCCACACAGCCCTCTCCTCTGAGACACGAGGATTGGAGTGCTGTTGGCTGGAGTGGGCTGTTTCTGTCTTTGGTGTGTGGTGGGGTCCCCTCTGACCCCTGATAAAAGGTGTGATTCGCACCTCAGGAAGCAGGACCCGTCTGACCCGCAGCTGGGAGGGGACGGCGGAACCAGGGTGTCTGAGGTCCCTTTCGCACACCCGGCTGCATTTCTCCTGTCATAGTCCGGAGTGCGAGAGAAGCCCACCTTAGAAACCCAACTGGGCCCCGTTGTGAGTCTTTATTTGCTGGCCAGGACTCCTCCTGTCCTGCAGAGAGGCAGGCCCAGAAAAGTAGTCATGAGAAGGGAAAGACGGCCCCTTTTTAAAGGCAAAGAAACACACTCTAAAAATCTAATTAGCAAGCACTTTTACAGAGGCGAGAGGAAGCGTTAATCTTACATTTCCATCTTGTTTTAGCACAACTGGGGTGGGGGGGCTGGAGCCTTGAGATCGGTTTTGTAGGAGTCCCCGGCTGCAGCTAAGACTCAGCCGAGAGGAGCCTCTGGAGCATCCTAATTGCGGACAGCATAATCTTAGGTGGAGTACATCCCGCATCCTGTCATCTAAGCCCGAGCGCGTTTCACTGGGTCCACGAAGCACGCCAGGTGCCTCAGGGGTTAGCTGCTATATCTCGTGGGCAGTTGTGCCATGCACCTCCGCCCTTCTCCTTGGTTTCTAGACTTAATCTCACTGGCAGAGGCAGAATGGCGGGTGTGGAGTCAGATAAGGGTCAACTGAAAATTTCCCCCTCTCCTAAGCATGCAAGCAGCTTACAAGCACACAAGCAGGTTACAGAAGCTGGCTATTGGCTGGTTATTGGCTGGTTATTAGCTGGTTATTGGCTGGTTATTGGCTACCTGTGGCCCTAGGCCCCGACACTTCACGTTGTGGGGAGGTCCTCTTTCTGAACCCTCACAGGCTGCTGTTTAAGAGCCAGTCGGTTGGCTCCCAAGCCAGGCAGCTCTGTGTCGGTCCTCCCTGCCCCAGGAAGGCGGTTTCCTCAGCTCATGGTGCAGCTTGGAGGGTCCCTTGGTTTGGGGCCCTGGGCCACAGGCAGGAGCGGGAGCGAGACCCCGCTCGGGCTGCGCGGGATTCCTTGCGGCTCTCCACACGGCAGATGCTAGACCTCACGTGGACTGTGGATTTCTTTCTTTTTCATCTTTGGTTTTTTTTTTTTTTACTTGTTATAACAGGCATGTAATGCTTTTTCATTAAATTAAAGAGAAAAATTGAATAACAGAACTTTAAAAAATAAGACAAGGGACATGATCTCAAAAAGATTGTCTCTAAGTGAGAAGAGAATAAATGGTGTTTGTGCTTCAAAACCACACAGTCCGTCGGCTCCACAGGGTTCCAGGGTTTGGTGGCGATCGTGAACGCTACGGGACCTCAGACCTGTTTCTCACCGGGAGTTCACGTCTCCCCATTTCCCTCCCTTTCTGGGCAAGAGAGAAAGCATTTTGCTCCGTTGTTATCAGAAACTAGCACCTAATGTATATTTAGTTCATTTTGTCTCCTTTCTTTTTCTAGCAAGTAACAGATCTCATGGGGTTGCATTTCTTACTGTTAAAAACACCGTCTGATAACAGACAATGAGAGCTTAGAAATGTCTGTACCCATCAGCTCTGCAATTTTACTTCTGGTAATCTTTTTTAAGGAAAACATCTGAACACATATACACAAGTTAGGCAAGAAGAGACTCATCACTACATTTTTTTTAAATAGTGGAAAAGGTCTCCATTTCATTTTCCAGCAACAGTGGATTTGTTAACTGAGCGAGGTGGTTGAGCGTCACCAGGCAATTAAAGCACATTAAGCGCGATGCGTGTGGTTGCTCAAGGATTGTACCGTGTTTCCCCGAAAATAAGACCCACCCATAAAACAAGCCCCAGCAGGATTTCTGAGCATGTGCGCAATAGAAGCCCCACCCCGAAAATCAGCCCTAGTGATGGGCGTGGCTATGAAAATCAGCCCTAGTGATGGGCGTGGCTGCGCAGCGCATCTGCACAACCCATGCGTGTCGTCGCGGAGCGGGAAAGAACACGAGCAGCCCTTCTCATCCGCCCCGTGAGAGCTCTAGTGCTCCACAGGAGAGATCGGGGACAGTGGTTCTAAAGGAAACAGAGTCGCAAGACATTCAGGATGGGATTCGGGGTTTGGAGAGTGAGGATGATGTTCCAGAAGAAGACGACTTCACTCTATTTGAATCAATGGAGAGGGTTGTACCGTCCTTAAAACAAATAGCACATCCCCTGAAAACCAGCCCTGGGGTGTCTTCTTGAGGACAAACCAATAGAAGGCCACGTCTTGTCTTCGGGGAAGCACTGGTGTGAGTGCCGCCGGCCCGCGAACGCGTCCCTGTCCTGTCTTGCAGTGCTTCGCCGTGCGCTCTCTGGGGTGGGTGGAGATGGCGGAGGAGGACCTGGCACCGGGCAAGAGCAGCGTGGCGGTCAACAACTGCATCCGGCAGCTCTCCTACTGCAAGAACGACATCCGGGACACCGTGGGCATCTGGGGAGAGGTGAGTGGCACCTGGACGGTGGCGGGCAGGTGTGTGTCCTCCAGCCGCGTCTCGAACCCCCCACTCAGCGAGACTCGGGCGGGGGGTGGGGGAGCTCCGAGGCGTTTGTGGGTCGCGTTTTCCCACAGAGATGGGACGGGCAGGCCTGGGCACCGTGTCCCCACCCTCTCCGAGAGCCAACGGGAGGGGAGACGAGACACCAAGGCCCGAGAACCCCGACCGCAGAGCGAGGCGTGAGCTCAGGCGCTGCCCCTGGCGCCCCGCGTCAGACCTCGGGCGAGTCTCGTTACCTGTGAGCCTCAGTTTCCCCACCTGCTGACTGGAGAGGATGACAGCCCAAGCTCTCCGGGGGCAGTTTAGGGCGCACGGTGGTGTCTTAGATGCAGTGCACGTCCCCGTAAATGTCAGCTGCCGAGAGCGCTGAGAAACGCCTGGAGCTGCACCTGCTGTCTGCCGGGTCCCGCGGGCGCCCCCGAGTGGCAGCGCAGCCGGGCGCCTCCGGGCCGGGAAAGCCAACGCCTGGCCGGTGGGTCCGGCTGGCGCGGCGGGGAGGGCCGGGCTGTGAGACCCCGACGGGCCTGGGGCGAGCGCAGGGCAGGTTCCCCAGGGCAGCCCTGGCCTTCCGTCTTACAGGTTCAGGGCGTAGATAACAGCGGTGAGCCCCGGCCGGAAAGCAGGCCAGGGGCGGTCGGAGGCCGGGAGAGGGAGCGAGAAATCGGGCACGTGAAAGACTTGGGGATGGTTTGGTCCCGAAAGGATGTTTCTCTCTCAGGGACCCCAAAGGTGGCGGCTTCTCTGGGTCGCTGACCGGCGGGCACGGGTGGAGACAGTGTGTTTTCTCGTTGGCCCAGGGCAAGGACATGCACCTCGTCCTGGAGAACGACCTGCTCAGCCTGGTGGACCCCATGGACGGCGCCGTGCTGCACGCCCAGCCCATCGTGAGCATCCGCGTGTGGGGCGTGGGCCGCGACAACGGCCGGTGAGTCCCTCCCAGCCCCGTCCACCCAGCACCAGAGCGAGGCTCAGCCCTCCCAGCCCCGTCCACCCAGCACCAGAGCCCGGCTCAGCCCTCCCAGCCCCGTCCACCCAGCACCAGAGCGAGGCTCAGCCCTCCCAGCCCCGTCCACCCAGCACCAGAGCGAGGCTCAGCCCTCCCAGCCCTGTCCCACCCAGCACCAGAGCCCTGGCTCAGCCCTCCCAGCCCCGTCCACCCAGCACCAGAGCGAGGCTCAGCCCTCCCAGCCCGTCCCACCCAGCACCAGAGCCCCGGCTCAGCCCTCCCAGGCCCGTCCGCCCAGCACCAGAGCCCGGCTCAGCCCTCCCAGGCCCGTCTGCCCAGCACCAGAGCCCGGCTCAGCCCTCCCAGCCCGTCCACCCAGCACCAGAGCCCCGGCTCAGCCCTCCCAGCCCCGTCCCACCCAGCACCAGAGCCCCGGCTCATGGCCGCCCGCTGGGCACAGAGCCTGGCAGGGAGGGGGCTCTGTGTAGGAACGTGAGGAACCAGACGGGTCTCTCTGTGCCTCTTAACCACTTCTGGACTTGCTCATGGCCGAGACCCCTCGCCCACAGCCGGCACTCGCGGTCCGCACGGTGGTCTGTGCTGTGCATGGACGGCGCGTCCGTCTTGCTCTCGTGTGACGAGGAAAGCTTGGAAGCACCGAGAGCTTGTTTGACTTTGCAGGCGGCTTTCCGTGTCATGTAAATCAGAATAGGTAGCATGGACATATGTGTTCTCATGACGTCATTTTCAAATGTTCACAATTTTATTTTGATAAATGAAAAATTAGAGAAGTCATACCACGGCTGTCAGCTACAGTCGACGCTGGGCTGTGCGTGTTCATCTGTGGCTGTCAACTACAGTCAACGCTCGGCTGTGCGTGTTCATCTGTGGCTGTCAACTACAGTCAACGCTCGGCTGTGCGTGTTCATCTGTGGCTGTCAGCTACAGTCTACACTGGGCTGTGCGTGTTCATCTGTGGCTGTCAACTACAGTCAACGCTCGGCTGTGCGTGTTCATCTGTGGCTGTCAACTACAGTCAACGCTCGGCTGTGCGTGTTTATCTGTGGCTGTCGACTACAGCCGACGCTGGGCCGTGTGCGTTCATCTGTGGCTGTCAGCTACAGTCTACACTGGGCTGTGCGAGTTCACCTGTGGCTGTAGACTACAGTCCATGCCGGGCTGTGCATGTTCACCTGTGGCTGTCGATTACAGTCCACGCTGGGCTGTGTGCATTCATCTGTGGCTGTCGACTACAGTCGAGGCTCGGCTGTGCGCGTCCACCTGTGGCTGTCCACTATAGTCGAGGCTCGGCTATGCGCGTTCACCTGTGGCCGTCGACTACAGTCGACGCTGGTCCCTGAGTGGTTAAACAATCCTCCAAGCCTCTTCCCTTCCTCGGTTCTGTATCCCAAACCTTCCGGGAACTCCGGGTCCTGCCTCGGCGTCCGAGCCTCTCCCTCCTGGTCGTCCTCACTCGGCCAAGCTGCCGGCCCAGCCAGGCCGTCAGAGCCCCCTCTCTCCTCTCCTCTGTGCTCTTTTTAATCGATTCCGTCTCGTTCCGCGGCGTCCAGCCATTTCAGCACCCGCCTCTGGCCGTCTTCTTCGGGGAGGGCTGGCTCGAGGGAGATGCCGGAGAGCCTTTAGTCGCAAACCTTAGACCATTAGATTGTGATCATCAGAGATTTCTGGGGCTTGGGATTGGCCAGCGCTTCTTTAACACTTGTCAGCTCTGGTCGTGTCAAAATCCCGTTCGCTATGTATCTTTCTGAAATTCTACTAAAGATTTGTTATTTATAAGAAATCTTACTCAGATGTAGCATGAATTTTCTGTTCTCCAGGATGACTGGAAACAAGGAAGTTCTGGTTTTCAAGCACATACTCTAGCTGGTAAAGCAGCAGTTTTCACAGACATCGTGCTTGGAGACCATTGCTAAGTAACCGGGCTACATTTTATGCGATCAATTCTTAAATTACAGTCGATATTTGGCAATTCTCAAGGTACTGGAGGATCTCGTAGCTGGCATTTGGGGACGCGCTATCGGGTGAAGAGTTGTTGCTTTGCTGAAAATGGTCGGGAGTTGCGAAAGCAGGCGAAGATCTCAGGTGACAGAGACGGCTCTCCCGGCTTGTGGCTCCTGTCCGGGGCAGCCCGGTTTGTTGTCGCGTTGCGTGTTCCACTCTCCTTGGGGGTTCTCCACTGGCTTGCCTCAGCTTGGTCGGCCAAGGCTGGGCAGCAGTGCATGTGATTCAGTTCCGGGTCCTAAACCTTCAGAAAGGAAGGAGTATTGGCTAAGTAGTCATCAATCACGAGCGAGCATTTATGCTGGAAAGCAGATGTAAGAAATGGTCCGCAAAGAGAGCTGACATGTCCTCCGCCTGCTGATTAGATAAACCTTTCTGGGAGCGAGGTTGCATCCTGAGCTTTTTGCAGCAGAGTGATGAGGGGTGACAGCCGGTCCAGATGCTCCGGGGGGTGCGTGGGGGTGGCTTAGCGCACACACCTGTCACTCGCTTGCTTGCCAGAGCTTGCACTGGGCTTGCTGTGTGGACACGACTTGATTAATTTTACAAGGGAAATGTCCGACGATGTTTGGTCATCCTTAAAAACGTTTCCCTTTGGTGGAAGGACCTGCCTGTAAGATGCGTGATCACTCCCTGGTTCCTATCCTCCAGGGTTTTTTGTAAGGCAGGAGCCAAGGTGGAGATCATTGCATACATGCACAACTGGATGCGGTTGGGTTTTCTTCAGGTTAGGCCGTCAGTGGATTTCAGTGAGAGGATCTTCAGCTCACCCCGACTCTTTAAAGCGAGAGCAAACACTCATGTCCAGAGAGAAACAAATGGTTCAGACTCCAGTTGACACAATTATTCGAGCTCTCCGAGCGTCAGTTTTCCGTATCTGTGAAATGGGCATCGTGACAAGGCCCACAGGATGTGGGGTGGGTGTGTACAGGGATGGGGACGTGGTGAGTGTTAGCTCTGGGTTTTAAAGCAGCAGATGCAGCTGCTTACACGGCTTCCTTTCAAAGACAGTGCGGGTCAGGGAGGAGTCAGACCTCAGGGAGGCTTCAGGGGCAGCTTTTCATGTGGTACAGAGGACGAGGGGCTGTTCTAGACACTAATGCGTTCAGCTGTCCTACAAAGTAGGAAGAGCCTCCCACCTCAGCCCCCAAAATGAGATCAGTGTAAACTAGCTTACATTGCCTTGGTTATGTTTTTGAAATGTGGGCCAGATTACTCATGTTTTTAAATCACTTCTTATTCTCACTCAGTGTTAGCAGATAAATGCAATTTAGTGAGTGAGATGTGCACCATCTGGGGGATGGTCATGCTGGAGACTCAGACTTGTGGGGGGAGGGGGGAAATGGGCCTTTATTGAAACCTTAAAATCTGTACCCCCATAATATGCCGAAATAAAAAAATAAAAAATAAAAAAAATAAATGCAATTTAGGAATGCCCCTAGGGCTCCACACGGGCTGTCAGGACCTCAGCAAGATCCTGGGATTGTGGGGGGCCTCCAGTTGGATTGCTTTTGGAAACGGTAAATTTAAAAAGTATGTTTGCCCATGAGAGGTTCTATTTCTTCCTATTGTTCCCCTGAGTTTTCAGTCCCTGGAAGGAGGGGCCTTTGCACTCCTGCGTTTCTTATTCATTTATTTATTTTAGCTTTCCTTTGCTTCCAATTTCTTTTTTTAAAAAAATAGCAATTTACAAGAGCGAATTCAATTTGTAATGCTGTGAAGGAAAGGGGTTTTCACTCCGTATGAATAAAACATAAAAGTGTTTCATTTTGCTTGCGAGAACCAGCCCATTCCGCATTCTCTTTCGTGACTTTCCTTGCTCGGAGAGTGGAATCTCTTGGGGGGATTTCTAGATGTGGTTAAAATGAATGAGAGAAATATGTAGTGTAACAGACTTGAAGGGCACAAAATCTTTCTTAAAATCCAGAGTGCTTTCACTGAGCCATGTAATTTCAGACTTTATCAAAACATTTTGGGTTCAGCATGTTTTGTAAGACTTCCAAGTGATTCTGATTTGCTTTGAAGAAACCCCTTGTGGAGTGAGTTCGCGTTGCAGGAGGGGGTGACCGGTGGGGACCCCCACCCTCGCCGAGACCGGGGCTGGCTTGGAGCCGCCTCTTACGAAAGGCACGAGGAGTGGCGGTCACATCTGACGTCCGTCTCCCGTGGGGTTTCGGTTGCATGGGGAGGCTGAAGTTTCCGCTTCTCTTGGAGATTCATTCTCGAAGCCCGTTTGCGTGACTGCCCGGCAGACGGGGCTGCCCTCGCAGCCCGGGAGCGCCCGCCGGGCCTGCCTGCCGGGCCACGGCCACCGTGGGGAGGAGGCGCCTTCCGAGTGTGAGCCCTCTGGGCCTCGGAGCTGATGCGTTGCCCTTGGCAACGGGGGCCCGTCTCTGCGCACCTGCCCAGGTGCCAACCACCCTGAGCGGGCTTGGGGGGACGTCGCCGCCCTGTCCTTTAGGCCGGTGCTGGCCAGGCCCAGCGTCGTTCCTGCTCACTCACACCTGGGAGCACCTTCCTCCTTGTTCTGTCACCGGAGCATCAAAAGCAAGCGGACGTGCCGTGTTTCCCCGAAAATAAGACAGGGTCTTATATTTTATTTGTCCTCAAGAAGACACCCCAGGGCCTATTTTCAGGGGATGTGTTAGTTTTTTTAAGTGCGGTACAACCGTCTACATTGATTCAAATAGCGTGAAGTCGTCTTCTTCTGGAACATCATCCTCACTCTCCAGACCCCGAATCCCATCCTGAAGTTGCGGACTCTGTTTCCTTTTAGTCTGTTGTCCCCGATCTCTCCGTTGGAGCACTAGAGCTCTCATGGGGCGGAGGAAGGGCGCTCGTGTTCATTTCCCGGCTCCGCGACGACAGGCATGGGTTGTGCAGATGCCCGGCTGCCGCACCACGGCCTCTTCCCTCTCTGTGTGTGTTTGAGTTGTTCATAGCCTTTCGCCACCCACTAGGACTTATTTTCATAGCCACGCCCACCACCAGGGCTGATTTTCATAGCCACGCCCATCACCAGGGCTGATTTTTCATAGCCACGCCCATCATTAGGGCTGATTTTCGGGTTAGGGCTTCTATGGTGCAGATGCTTAGACATCCTGCAGGGGCTTGTTTTATGGGTCAGTCTGGTCTTATTTTCGGGGAAACATGGTAATTCCAACCTCATTCCCTTGTTCCCTCGATCCTGCAGATCGCAGCCCCCTCTTGGGATGGGACAGCCTCTTCACGGTCTCTTTTTTGCCTTTTTAGTTACTAGTTACAATTCTCTGTGTGCCAGTCTCCGTGGCGACGCCTGCTGTGGTGTCCGTCTCCCGTGGGGTCGTGCCTCTGAGGCTGAGTTGTGCGACTGCAGGCGGCAGCCACGGCACAGCTCGGCGGCTTCTCTGGCCGGCAGGTGCGGCCTCGTCTCTGCTGCCCCGCTGTTCGGTGACAGGGCGGCACTTGTGCGGAGGAGGGGCATTTCTGCTTTAGGTGGCAGAGATTTGGGAACCATGGGCCTCTTGGTTTCTGAGCCAGTCTGCATGTTTTCTCTATTTCTACGTGGCCGCTGCGGCATGATTTGCTGGGCTCTCGGTGTGGCAGACGCAGTTTCCTAACGACATCCAGGAGAGGACTCTCTGAGCCAGACAGCAGTGAAAGACGGATGGTGCTCCGAGATCTGCTGACCCAAGTTTAGCCTAGGGCACGTGCTGTCTCCTCGGGGAGAAGGGTCTTCCGGGAGAGCGCAATAACTCTCTCCTACGCCGGGAGTTATCCTGACCGCTAGGGTTAATTTCTTTTTAATGCAGCCCACAGTAAGCAGAGGCATCAGGGTTTACTTTGCTCTTTTGCTGACTTACACCGGGGCCTGTTCTATCTCTTTAAAAGTGGCCTCCTTGCCTTCCATCGATCCCGGCAGGATGCTCAGCGGGGACTAACCTCCAAGGAAAGACACTGCAAGTGACCATGCAGGAAGAGTTTTCCTCGGAGGGAGCGTGAGGGCGTTTTCAAACAGATCGATCACGGTGGCCCCTCCCTGCTGGTGACAATACGAAGACAAGTTTCTTCTGAGATTCGTGTCGTCTACCGCTGCGAGCGCATCTGCACACCCATGGCGTGTCGTCGCGGAGCGGAAAGAACACGAGCAGCCCTTCATCCGCCCCGTGAAGCTCTAGTGCTCCCAGGAAGATCGGGGCCAGTGGTTCTAAGGAAATAGAGTCGCAGACATTCAGGATGGGATTCGGGGTTTGGAGAGTGAGGATGATTTCCAGAAGAAGAGACTTCACGCTATTTGAATCAATGTAGATGTTGTACCGTACTTAAAAAAATAAACTCATCCCCTGAAATAAGCCCTAGGGTGTCTTCTTGAGGAAAAACAAATATACCCTGTCTTATCTTCAGGGAAACACGGTAGTGTGTTCCTCCCGCAGCTCTGGGAAAGGTGAGGAGGGCGGCAGATTTAAATAATCGGGTTGCTCAGCCAGAAGGCTCCATCTGGGCTGGGACCTCCATGCGGGACTTACACCTTTCCCTTCTGTAAGGGGGAAGGAGGACACACACGAGAGGATCTGCCGTTATATAATAAAGCCCTTTTCAAAGGCCCTAGGAGGAGGGCTAGCAATGAGTTCACACAGTTTTTGGAAAACTTGCAAAAGGAAGATATTTTCGTATTCTTTTTTTAAAGAGGGCCCCAGAACTTGTCTGAGCTCTAGGCCCTCCAAAGCCCCAGATCAGCCCCCTGATGGCAGATTAGTATAACTAACTATTATATATGGAGGGAATACAGGTTTGGGTTTTTTTTAATTTATTTTTGTAATTTTTTTTTAGTTTTTCTCTTTTCTTTTTCTTCTTTTCTCTTCTTTTTTTTTTTTTTTTTTTTTACCAATCAGGAATTATAACTAGGGAATACAGGTTTTAAACAAAGAGAACTTTTTTGTAGGGTAAAGCGATCTCTAGGCGCAGGAATAGGGTAAAACGGAGACCCTGTCTCGGAGGACATGAGCTTTGACTGAATGTGCTCGATGAAGCATTCAGGCAGACATCTTCAAGCTGGTCTGAGCTCACCTGCTAAGTGATCAGCTCAGAGTGTGATGGAATGCATCAATTTATTTGTGACAAGAGCAGGAAATAGGGAGAGTAAAAATGAGTTGAAATTCTGGTTTTTTCCTCCTTATAATTGAGTTCATATTATTCTCTCTGGAGCCTATTTTGTCTATAAAAAGGGCATGGTAATAATAATAGCTAATTAAATAGGGCTAATAGGTGCTCTAATGGAAATAGGTATGAAAAATGCTCTGAAGATATAAAATGTACGAACGTTAGTAGCTAAACAAAGCAAACACATACACTGATAGTTAATATTAATATTAATGAAAGACAAAAGT
>NW_017968525.1:722237-740518 GCF_000165445.2 Microcebus murinus
CGTCCTACCATGTTTCCCCGAAAATGAGACCTACCCGCAAAATAAGCCCCAGCAGGATTTCTGAGCATGTGCGCAATAGAAGCCTACCCTGAATCAGCCCAGGTGATGGGTGTGGGCTGCGCAGCGCATCTGCACAACCCATGGCGTGTCGTCGCGGACGGGGAAAGAACACGAGCAGCCCTTCTCATCCGCCCCGTGGACAGCTCTAGTGCTCCCAGGAGAGATCCGGGCCAGTGGTTCTAAGGGAAATAGAGTCGCAAGACATTCAGGATGGGATTCGGGGTTTGGAGAGTGAGGATGATGTTCCAGAAGAAGATGACTTCACGCTATTTGAATCAATGTAGATGGTTGTACCGTACTTAAAAAAAATAACTCATCCCCTGAAAATAAGCCCTAGGGTGTCTTCTTGAGGAAAAACAAATATACCCTGTCTTATCTTCAGGGAAACTTACCCGCCGTATTTAATGACTCTGCATCCTTCCATGGAGGCAGCTTTCAGCTGTTAGGCACAAAGGACGGCCGGCTGCCTGCTCTGACAATTCTGACGGGTTGCCACCAGGCCAGCATTTTTCCATAATGTCTGCATTCACAAGATCCTTCACAGCCAGTTAGCCCAATTAATCTTCCACAGTCCATTTACCCGGTGCCCGACTTTCGGCTTGCTGGTAGGTCTACCAAAGCTCTGTTTGCTGTAGAGATGAACTATTGTGCCCTCCCGACCCTGAAAGGATGGTTTCTCACTAATTAATGATTGTTTAAGTGCTTTGGAAATGCAATTTGGAACTATTCTGGCCTCATACGGTCTGAATCTTCCAACTGTGCAGTTGCACTGAATGCAAGTCAGAATCACTGTTGTCGTTTTGCTAAAGCACAGGGACAGTGAATATGGACCATTTCTTTTCTCAACTTAGTTATCTGTCCCCTCCGTCCTGCCTCCACTTTTTCTATATCCATTTCTCCCAAGCCCTGTATTGAAGCCGCCCTTCGGTGGAACAGGCCCAGTGTTTTTGTAGGATTTTCTCCTGGAGGTGGCAACAGTCATGTTGGGTGTTTCCAGCTGTGTGATATTTAAAAAGGCAAATTGAACCACTGCTATTGGCCGAACTGTCCGCAAACAAAACATGGTTCTGTACGTAAAGTGGTTTTGAAGCTTTTTTGATATGAGCAATAGTGAAAAAATGTACTTGTTTAATAGTCCAGCACTCACTATGGTGTGTTGATATACTATGTTTTTTTTTTTTTTTTTTTTTTTATGTACACACATGTCAGTTTTTTATGAAACAACACTTAAATTTTACTTGTATGTATAACCATGTCCGTGTTATTCTTACTTGTCCTCTCGCATAGTCCTGCGAGTTATTATACGTAAAATAGTCTGTGAGGAAGAGACATTGCGCCGATTAAACTTCATTTCACTAATTTCTTCACTAACTGGTTTTTTTTTTTTTACCAATCAGGAATTATAACTAGGGAATACAGGTTTTAACAAAGAGAACTTTTTTGTGGGGTAAGCGATCTCTAGGCGCAGGAATAAGGGTAAACGGAGACCCTGTCTCGGAGGACATGAGCTTTGACTGAATGGGCTCGATGAAGCATTCAGGCAGACACTCTTCAAGCTGGTCTGAGCTCACCTGCTAAGTGATCAGCTCAGTGTGATGGATGCATCAATTTATTTGTGACAAGAGCAGGAAATAGGGAGAGTAAAATGAGTTGAAATTCTGGTTTTACCTCTTATAGTTGAGTTCATTTATTCTATCTGAGCCTATTTTGTCTATAAAAAGGGCATGGTAATAATAATAATAATAATAGCTAATTAATAGGGCTAATAGGGTGCTCTAATGGCATAGGTATGAAAAATGCTCTGAAGATATAAAATGTACGAACGTTAGTAGCTAAACAAAGCAAACAATACACTGATAGTTAATATTAATATTAATAGAAAGACTAAAAGTCCATGTGTCAGATCAGGAATAGCAAACTTTTTTCACAGAAGGCCAGAGACAATAAATATTTTAGGTTTGGTGGGTCATTCTGCCTCTGTCTTAACCATCCAGTTCTGCCGTTGCCAGGCAAAAGCAACCATAGACAAGACATAAATGGATGGGTGCGGCTGTGTTCCAATAAAGTTTTGCTTATAAAAATAGTCGGATGTGGTGTACACCTGTAGTCCCGGCTACTCAGTAGGCTGAGGTGGGAGGATCTTTTGAGCCCAGGAGTCTGGGCTGCAGCGAGCTGTGGTTGTGCCAATGCATTCCAGCCTGACCCTGTCTCCTAAAAAAAAAAAAAAAAGAAAGAAAAAAATGCAGTGTGGTGACATACCAACATTGATCCAACGCTGATCACTGATCCTTCATGATTAGGAACTTCCAGTTGAGTGTGATGAGAAAACGAATACTAGCAATTACAAATGATGCTTTTACTTAAAATCAGCACTGAAGGATCAAAATGCTGGCAAATTGTGTCTGCCTTGGTTTTCCTGGTTCCCTTCTGCAGCTGGCATCTCTCTGGGGGATGAGGGCACACAGGTGGGGACAAGGAGGGGGGCGAGGCTAAGAACAGGTAAGGCCAGAACACCAGCTTGTTTCTTTCCATGCTTCCTGGCACTGGAAGTAGCAGTAACAAGGCAATGGCCTGTTTGGGCTCCCCTTGGGGATTCATCCTCAGCAGCAAGCTCCCACGAATGGAGTTTTGCAACCACCAAGAAATTAAAGTGGTTCTATTTTGTCATCTCCTAATCAATTTTTAAAAGAGTACTGATGGTGCCCACGTCTGTCAACATTAAAACTGAGATAAGACCATTGAAAGACAGCTGCCCATACACCTTAAAAGGGAAGCTCATCACGAACCACGAATAAAGCTGCTGTAAACATTCATGTACATGTTTTTGTGTGAACATAAGTTTTCACTTCTCTTAAGTAATCGCCTAAGAGTGGGGTCGCTGGGCTGTGTGGTGACAGTACGTTTAGCCTTGGAAGAAACCGCCAACCCCCTTGAGGTTGTACCGTTCTGCATTCCCACCAGCAAACTACGAGAGTCCATTTGCTCAGCATCCTCACCAGCACTTGGTATTGCCAGGGATTTTTGGCTTTGTTTGTTTGTTCGGGGGTTGTGGTGGTGGTATTTTAGCATTCTAATTTTTTTTTTTTTTTGAGACAGATTTTCACTCTGTTGTCTAGGCTAGAGTGCTGTGGCATCAGCCTCGCTCACAGCAACCTCAAACTCCTGGGCTCAAGCGATCCTCCTGCCTCAGCCTCCCGAGTAGCTGGGACTACAGGCATGCGCCACCATGCCCGGCTAATTTCTTCTATATATTTTTAGTTGGCCAATGAATTTCTTTCTATTTTTAGAAAGGGTAGGGATAGGGTCTCGCTCTTGCTCAGGCTAGTTTCAAACTCCTGACCTTGAGCAATCCACCCGCCTCAGCCTCCCAGAGTGCTAGGATTACAGGCGTGAGCCACCGAGCCTGCCTGTTTTAGCATTCTAGAATGTGTGAAGTGGTAACTCATTGTGGTTTTAATCTGTATTCTCTTAACAGTTCATGATATTGGGAATCTTTCATGAGCTTATGAAAGCCATTTGTCTTCTTTGGCGATGTTATCTGTTCACATTTTTTCGCCCATTAAAAAGATTGTGTTGTTGGTTTTATTATTATTGGCTTCATTCATAATTGCCCAAACTGGAAACAGTGCAAATATCCACTGACTGATGATGGATAAACACGCTATAGTACATCCACACAATGGAATTCTCAGCAATAAACAAGAATGAACCGCGGCTACGCTAACAGTTATGCTAAGTGCAAGAAGCCGAGGTTTCAGAAAGCTACACACTGTAGGCTTCCATTATATGACGTTCTGGGAAAGGCAAAACTTCAGGTACAGAAACCAGGCCAGTGGTGGGCTGATGGTGAGGGAAAAACTGAATTTTTTTTTTTAAAGAACTCTCGGCTTCTCTACCAGCAGCTGCCCTCTCACCCCTGGCTCCCCACCTTCCCAAACATTGTTTTAGTACCAAGTTAAGCTTGGGTTTCTGCTGCAGAAACACAAATGTAATTTTTCTCTAATAATCACCACAGAAGTTGCCAGACAGCCAGGGAGAACACGCCAAGGCACTGAGTAGAGAGATTGTTGAGCACTTTTTTTTTTTTTTTGAGACTGAGTCTCGCTTTGTTGCCCAGGCTAGAGTGAGTGCCATGGCGTCAGCCTAGCTCACAGCAACCTCAAACACCTGGGCTCAAGCAATCCTGCTGCCTCAGCCTCCCAAGTAGCTGGGACTACAGGCATGCGCCACCATGCCCGGCTAATTTTTTCTATATATATTAGTTGGCCAATTAGTTTCTTTCTATTTATAGTAGAGACGGGGTCTCGCTCTTGCTCAGGCTGGTTTCGAACTCCTGACCTCGAGCAATCCGCCCACCTCGGCCTCCCAGAGAGCTAGGATTACAGGCGTGAGCCACCGCGCCCGGCTGTTGAGCACTTTTTATTTTATTTTACTTTTTAAGGGGTCTTGTTCTGTCTCCCAGGCTGGAGGACAGTGGCATGATCATAGCTCACTGCGGCCTTGAACTCCTGCAGTTGAGCATTTTAAGAATTGAGCATTGAGCGTTGAGCTGATTCTCTTAGGATTTCGAGTCACAGAGGATAAGGATTTATGCTCACCAGTCCCCTCCCTCCTCCCTGCCGTTGGGAGCCGGAAGAGTGTCGGGGATGGTGGGAGGAGGGAGTCAGATCTCTTCACAGCACAGCGAATGCCGAGGAGTTGCCGCAGTCTCTCGAGTCGTGGGAGGTCATGTCTGCTGCATATTGCACAAAGAACAGGGGCTGTGCCGCCTGCCCAGGGCTGGAAATCTCTTCCACTTGCAGAGATTCTTGTGGTTCACATTTATTATACATAGCCTTTGCATCTTATAGGCAGAACGGGAAGAGACTCCAGGCCATTGGCAGGAGAATCTCTGTCCTTTCTTTTCCCAAATATTTCTGTTGAGCCTAGTTAAAGAGGTACTGTGGTAACCCCCGAGGTCTTTTGTACGTAAGTGCAAGCACAGCTTCTGCCTCGCCCAATAAGCCCTGTGGAGCAGTGGGTGTTTTCCTCCACAAACACACACTAGAGGTTCCTCCAAGACCGTCATCGGGTGCGCAGTCCTTTAGAGTCAGCTGGGAATATTACTCATGGTCCACACGTCCCTGGCTTTTCAGGTTCATCCAAGATCTGAGCTTCAATTCCTTTCTGCTGCCTGTTTGTCCTTGTGATAGTCGTCTGGGCAATTTGCGTCTGGGTTCTTGCTGCTCACACTGCAGCCTCTGATTACGACCCCCGGGAGCATTTCGGAAATACAGGCCCTACCCAGACCCAGGAGTCGGGATCTGCACTGTAACAAACCCTCACACAGCGCATTTGCACGTGGGAGTTTGAAAGGCATCGGTCCACCCCGAGGTCCCGCCGAAACATCCTGCCTGCTCGGTCAGTGGCCTTATCAGCGTCACGTGTGACCCTCAGAATGCGGCCCTGGTGAATGCTCCTGACATCCGTGTTGGTGTGAGCGTGGTGCATGCCACTGTGCCCTGAAGGCGCTTAATCCATTAAGTGTTCAGTGCCGAGTTGGGCGCTAAAGATACAAACGCGAGTGAAGCATAGTGGCCGCCCTTAGGGCGCTCAGAGAGTGACGAGGGCACAGACAGAGCCGCAGCATCTCGTGTCCCGGGGTCTGACCGTCACTGGACTTCCTTCACCCCCACGAAGCACCAGCCCCTTCTCTGGAAGCAGTTTCCTCAGCATACAGCCCACGGACAGCTGCCTCCAAGTCATTTGGGTGAGAAAGGACGGTAAAAAGCAGGAATTCTGCTCCAGACCTGCTGAATCCGCCCCCGGGTGGTGGCCCAGCCCCTTCATTCTACCAGGAATGTCGTGTCGTGCAGGTTGCAGTGTGAGTCCACAGACCTGGGTGCTGGTTCCTGTCCTCAGCGATTGCACGTTGTGATGCAAAGGGAGGTTTAAATGCCGTCTCGAATAGTCAAGGGATCTTTCAGGGCTTTCCTTACCCTAAATTCAGGGGGAGTGTCAAGTGGCTTCTGGGTTCAAAGCTGTTTTTATCTTTGGCTGAGGCAATATAAGGATCTTTGCGGATGGTACTCAAGAATAATTCAAATTCATACTTATATATTTTCTAGCAGCAAATTGCAGCGTTGTTGGTTTTTTTTTATATAATGAGTTAACAGTGTGAACAACACTATGACAATCCCGTGACTTTCTTGTTTCATGTTTATACTCATCTCATCAAACAAATCGAAATCGGGTTATGGCTGCTGCACATTACACCAGTTATTATCCCTTTAAATGCAGGTCTGGAGGAAATAGAATTGATTTTTCTAGGCCACTTGGGGACATCGTAGGTTATTGGTATGCTTTTTGAATTTTCAATTAGGTTTGTTTGAAGGAGAGAAAGATTAGTGGTTGGCTTTGTTGGGGGTTTTCCTTAAGTATCATGTAAATAAACTGTAATATTTCATTCTAATTAGGGAGTCAAATGCCTTTTCAAAGTTTGGTGATATGGTTTCCTATTTTTATTTAAAGCATGTCAGATTTTTAAAGTGGATAATAATCTTGAGGAGTGTTTTTATTTTTAGAAAGAAAAGAGAAAACAATAGAAGAGACCCTTATAACACTCCGTTACTACGGTAACAGCTATCTTATTTATCAGGGAATGAGCTGGAACCGCGCCAGAATGTCAGGTATAATTGAGCCTATCTTTCCATAAACAAAACCTGTTTTTAAAAACTGCCTTCATTCTGCAGACACCTTTTGTGAGCCTGTTCTGGGCAAGCACACACCCCGTGCTGGGGATCTGACATAGATCCTTTGCAAAAACAAATGCTTCCGCACCACTGGCCGCTGCAAAGCAGAGTGACAGGCCAGAGAACACAAAGGCAAGGGTGCACCGAGGGACAGCCTCCGTGGAAGGGATGACCTGTGAGCTGGGCCTTCACTCATAAATAGGAGTTTGCAAAGTGTAAAGTCTTTAAACTATAAAGGCATCACATGCTGATTGCATGGCCATTTAAAAAATACCTATAGAAAAAGTATTGCCATGTTTCCCTGAAAATAAGACAGGGTCTTATATTTATTTTTCCTCAAGAAGACACCCTAGGGCTCATTTTCAGGGGATGTGTTATTTGCCCCTCAAAGCCTCAGCTTGCAGCACGCACAGGATGTCCGGGACCTGACAGGGGGAGCCGACCTTGTTGGTGGGGCTGCCCGCACCTTTCCGGTCACCTCTAGGATAGCAGCTCTTACGACGGGCAGATGAGAAGGGCTGCTCGTGTTCTTTCCCGCTCCGCGACGACACGCATGGGTTGTGCAGATGCGCTGCGCAGCCACGCCCGTCACTAGGGCTTATTTTCGGGGTAGAGCTTCTATTGTGCACATGCTTAGAAATCCTGCTAAGGGCTTATTTGATGGGCAGATCTTATTTTCAGGGAAACTCGGTAACGTATTAAATTTAATCATTCGTGAATGTATTAAGCACTGACTGTGTGTCAGGAAATGTGTTTGCTGCTGCGAATGCAATGGGAAACTGCACAGGGAGAGAACAGTCCACAGGACCACTGCAGGCGTGACAGTTTGCTCCCAGGCCTCTCGGAGCTCACCGAGTGTGGCCACACACGTGAATATGGTTCATTACAGGTAAAGGAGCCTTACGGGAATCAGACAGGGGAAGAATTGCACCGCAGGGTCCAGGAAAGGCCCAGTGTGGAGCCCTCAGGTGTCCTCTCTCTGTGGTGTCGCGGACTGCCCAACTTCCTGGGATTGCTATGGGGCGTAGCACAGAGAAGCCCACCCAAGCCTTGGTGTCCAGAATTGTTACTGGGGCTCCATCATGTAGGTATGGGTGACTGGGCCAGGGCTCTCCACCTCTAGCCGCATCAGAGGTGTGCGTGTGACCGAAAGCCCCCACCCTCAGTCACCTTGTTAGACCATCTAGTACGACCCAAGGCCCCTGGGCAAACAGAAACACTCCTACCCGCATGACGTCCCAGGGTCTTAGGGATCACCTCCTGGAAGCTGAGGGCAGACCAGACGCCAGACCTCTCTTTGGCCAAGGCTAAATTCTTTACGCTGTACAGGAGCAAAACCAGACTCTACTGTCAGTTTACGAAGCTCTCCACAGGTTAAGGGGATGAATGACAAATGGATGATTACCCAAGCAGTTAATGCCACGCGGTGGCAAGGACTAAAGGAGGGACCTGGGGTGCTGTAGGGAGGGCGCTGCTGGCCAGGAAGCTTCCCCAGCGGAGCCTGCTGCCAGACGCAGAGCTGCAGGAGGAGGGGGCTCAGCCAGGCGGGCCCTGCAGGGAGGGCCTTTCAGGACGAGGGAGTGGTTCATGCAGAGGCACTAGATGGGCAAGTAGCTGGGCACCTTCTGGGAACAGGGAGTTGAAGCTGGAGCAGAGAGAGGGCGGAGGGATTGTAGTTGCAGCGTCGGAGAGAGACCGTCGTACGGTTTTAAAGAAGGATCACAGATGCCCATATTTGTGGATTTTCTTTTAAGGGACACGTGTGGCTGCTGTAAGAATAGCCTGTTGGGGACAAGAGTGGAAGGAGGGAGACGGCGAAAAGACCCTGCAGCATCCAGTGGGGCAACATGACGGGGCGAGTGTGAGAGAGCAGCAGGAGGTGGACTGGCAGGACTGACAGCCTGACTTCCTGCCCGCAAACCCTCAGCTGTCCCATTGTGCTGTCACCCTGTGGGCATCCGGCAGCCCATCGGATCTGCTGCCTCCTCCCTGCCTTAAGCCGAGAATCAGATAGCCAGACTCACTGGAGTTATGTGTAAGGAGGGCGCGGTGGATCGGGGGACAGGTACAGTCCTGGAAGTCATGTCGCGTCTCTGGGCTTGGCCGTGCCCGTTCTGGCTGCTGAACCCCAAGTCCCAAACCCGCCGGCAGCCCGGCTCCCAGTCTGGGCTGTGTTCCGAACGGCCGTGGCTGTCAGAGCAGTTCACTGTAAGTAACTCTTCTGAATAATTACAGGTGCTGCTGGGCATAGAGTCAGATGCACTGTGACTTAACTCCTGCCCTCCCTAGAAGGACAGTGGTTACGCAGAAAAGCCTAATACAAAATCGTCAGCACAGAGCCCGGCACTCATAAATGTTGGATGAGTGAGTATATGTCTGACTTTTAAAAACATGGACATTAAAAGCAGTTTCCTGTCCTCTTGTAGTGTGTTTTACCAAGCGTGGGCAAGACGTACTCCCTCGATTTTCCTTGTGTGGTTCCTATTTTCTGTTCCTTCCTCTGCAAACAGAACAAAAAGCAGTATATGGAACTTTGGATTTAGCAGAACACATGGCTAATATCCCCTGCCTATTTCACTTTGTTAATTGGTCGAATAACGTTTTCTTGCCCAGAAACAATTAGGAAGTACTTTCAATGCACACAGAATATAGTCAGCAGGAGACCTTGGATTTTCCTTTAAAATGCACACGTTGGCCTTGGCTGGCCAGCACTCTCACAATGCTGTCACTCAGCCAGCCAGGCAGTGTCTGCTTCCGTGTGCATGGGGGAGGGGAGATGCCAGCGCGGGTTTGGGGGAGGGGAGATGCCAGCGTGGGTGCAGTGCGGGCGCCAGCTGGTGACAAAAGGAGAGGCGGGAATCGCGCGGGGCTGCCAGGGGAACTGCTGTCGAGCGAGCGAGCGCTTTGGACAGACCGGCAACCTGCAGAAAGCGCCTCCCAGCGCAGTGCAGAGCGTGTCCCCCTGAAATGCAGTCACTCGGATCCCCCAGTGCGGCGCGCTCCCCACGTTGCCGGCCTCCTGGTGACCCCCGAGGCGCCGGAGCCCCAGGGCCGAGCCCCAGCTTCCCGGAGAGGTTCAGTCCAGGTTCTGAGCGCCCGAGAGGGGTACGTGTTGGTGGGGGGCGGGGATCCTCTCTGCCCGCCCTGGCGCAGCGCCTAGCGGCTGGGAGCACCTGCTGGGAGCACCTGCTGGGAGCATCTGGCGGGCCTCCGCGGGAGCCAATGGGCGCGGGCGGCGCCTCCGCGGGAGCCAATGGGCGCGGGCGGCGGCACCAGTGGGCGGGGCGCGGGCGCCGCTCGCTTCCTCCGGAGGCCGAGGGACTCGGCTGCCGCGGGAGCCACGACCCGCCGGCGCCGGAGGACAAAGGTGAGGAAGTTGGCGGGACCGCGCGCCTTTGTTGCAGGTGCGCTCGTGAGTACCGGGCGCGCTGCGGAACGGAGGCCGCGGGACAGGTGCGCCCGGGACCCAGGATGGCGGGACAGGTGCGCCCTCCCTTCCCGGGACCTGGCGGGACAGGTGCGCCCCCTTCCCGGGACCTGGCGGGACAGATGCGCCCCCCTTCTCGGGACCCGGGACGGCGGGACAGGTGCGCCCTCCCTTCCCGGGACCCGGGACGGCGGGACAGGTGCGCCCGGGACCAGGAACAGCGGGACAGGTGCGCCCTCCCTTCCCGGGACCCGGGACCCTGAGGGACAGGTGCGCCCTCCCTTCCCGGACCGCAGGACTCGTGGTCTCGGCGGAAGCGCTGGGGGGGAGGGGTCTTTCCGTCTCCCGCCGGTGCATGGGGTGGGGGTGGGGAGGGTCCTCCGACGAGGGTCACTGGGTCCCCGTGCGCAGGGACTGTGGGTGGTGGCTGTTGCTAGTCCATACCCGCACTTCTGCTGTGGCCCGGTGACATGACGGAGTGAACGAGCACGTGCATCTCACCTGTTCCCCCAGGTGAATCTACATCTGTGTCCTGTCTACACTAGGAGCGAGATACAGTGCAGGGCCTTGGTAATCCAGTGTTTGGATGAAAAGCAACTCTCTGATGTAGAAAGACCGCGTTTCCAAATAATTTTAGTGGCATAATTTAGAGTATTGGTGTGACTTCCTCGTGAGAAATTGTCTCAAATTCTCAAAAGGTAGAAACGTGGCCAACTTATCATGTGCCCACTCTTAGCATTGAAAGAGTAGTGTTTTTGAAAACGAAAACGTGATAAATGTTGCTTACAAGGCTCGACTGGAGTCTTGGGGAGTCTGTGCCTTTTCCATCTATTAGCTGTTTCCCTGCGCCGGTTTGTGACCAGGCCCTCTGTGGAGTCCCTAATGAATGTGTGGCTGTGAATCTTCATTACTGCCTTGGGTGGGAGAAGGCGGGAGGAGGAGGCAATCCCATTAGTCTTTTTCTCTCCTTTTATAACTCTGCAGCTGCAGCCTGGCTCTGACACACCACGAATGGGGCTTCTGCCTGCTTTCCCCACGCTGCTCTCTTCTGGGTTTGCTTCTCAGACCTTCGAGCAGTGGTCCCTTCTCCGGCCGTGCCCTGACAATTGCGGTTTGTGAGTTTTCTTCCTGGAGTTGAGAACTTTGCTATGGGCTTCGGTGACTTGCTTTCAGAAAGGAATTATTAAGCGCTCTGAGGCCTTTTATGAGAAGTTAGAAGCAGAATGTGCTGCACGAAAAACAGCCTTAAATCCATGCTTGTAAATTTTGTCTGTGACTATGTATAAGTGCTCAATGGCTGTGTTGTCCCCAGTGGAATGTGAAGTAGACACTTAGTGGAGGAAAGACTTTCCCCAAAGGATCAGCCAGTATCTCAGAGAAGGTGCTGTGGTCCTTAGCTCAGCAGTGAGCACCCCGCTTTTCTAACTACTGGCAGTTTTCGGGTTCTCCCTGGCTTTCCAGCAAGGAGGTAATTTATTTACCAGGTGTTTGCAGAACACCTGCTGTGTCCCGGGCACCAGCGCTGGTGGTTAACGGTGAACACAGCAGGTACCGTCTTGCTTTCTTGGCGCTCACACTGCTGGTCGGGTCCTCTGAACTGCAGCGTCTGGGAGGCAGGGTGGAGGACACGGAGGTGAGAAAAGAGGTTGCTGCTGCTGCTGGCTGCCCTGGGGGTCAGCCGAGCCCAGGGCTGTGGGAGAGAGAGGATGGGGAGGGTCTGGTCATCCCCACTCCACGGGTGCGGGTATGAATCAGACCGGTGGCTCATTCGGCATTGGCATCGGTCTTCCTGAACTCACTTGATCACGGGTACCCCTGGAAGGAGTCTGGGGCTGCAAGGAGGGCCAGAGCTGAGTTCTAACGAGTTTGAGTATCAGCGTTGCTGATTTGGATGTGGCAATTCCGGTCTGTTACAAAAACTATCAGTCGTGCATCCTCCTGGTCTAACCTTGACAGCCTTGATCTTGAACAACTCTGAAGGAAACGAATTTCATTCTGTACCACTGACTGAGCCAAGCTTTACATCTGTCCACTTTCATGAGTGTTAAGAGATGACTTGACTGGTTAAGGGGCCTGGAACACAGCAGGGAAACCCCATTTACTCTCCGTACACTTCCCATGGGTTTTGGGGAGCGGACTGATGGCGCATAACTTCTTACTCGTCTGGGTTTTCCACAGATCCCTAGGATCACACAGAAGTGTACTAAATAGTAGTGTAGCTTATTCTGTTTACAGAGCCTGTGTTGAATCCAGAATATAACATTGTCACGATGTCTTAGACCTCTGTATTCCTTGGGCCCCAGCGTTTACCTGGCATGGGGTGTTCTCCAATAAAACCGAACTGTTGAAAGCGCGGATGAGTTACTGTAGACGAAACTACTTCCTTGTCTGTGTTTAGGGCTTAGCTATGACCATCATATGTGCCTAATATTCATAATCTACAGGTTGATGCGCTGTTCAGCAGATCTGGAGTGTCTTCTGTGTGCCAGGCACCTTGCGAGGCAGGCCAGGTCTCCATCCAGAGAGGCAGGAAAAGAAGCCAGAAAAGCGGCTCAGAGAGCAAGATGATACAGACCGCGCCCGGTGCTGTGGAGAGCATCGACAGCACAGCGCCACACAGGGCAGCTTGGTTGCTCTTTGTAGCCAGGGCGCCGCCCGCACCAAGAGGTGACGTCTGAGCGAGGCTCGTGGAGGGGTGGGGGGGAGTTCTGAGGAAGAGGAGTCTTCAGCAGGTTCAGGGTTTAAGACGAGCCCAGCACGGCCGGAACCAGGAGCGAGGAGGCCCGAGGTCGGCCTGTGCTGGGAGGACGAGGTAGGCGGGGACGAGATCAGACAGGGCTCGCAGGAGGCGGTTGAAGGTTGCCCTGAGACAGCTTTGAAGGTGGTAATCAGGGGGATGCGATGACCTCATTTGTTTCATACAAAAGGATCTCGGGCAGTGGCGCTAAAGGGGACGGATGTCGGGGCAGGAGTGGAAGCCAGTCCTGGTTCGGAGAGGTCAGTGACATGGTGAAGAGAGGCAGGCGGGCTGGGGAAGTGCCACAGGGGTCGAACTGGCAGGGTTGACTGTAGAGGGTGCAGGAAGGGGCGTGGTCTAGGGCCACACCCGATTCTACAGGAAACACCTGTAAGTAGAAATGAGGACCATTCCAGGACAAAGCTGTTAAGCAGTAGAGCAACTCCCTTTAACCGTATGTGGTGTCAAGACCTCGACTTAATGTTGTTTTGTGCCACGGTGTGGATGAGCAGACACGTCCCGTGGAGCCCTGTGCACTTGGTCGTTTTCCCAAGACATTTTACCCTTTGACGCCCTGGCCGTCCTCCTCAACTGGTTATCAGATCTTTAAGCATTTTTATTTGTTCTGGCACGAAAATAAAGGATCAAAGTAGAAAAGAAGACAGGCTTAAGCCTTAGTCTATGTGGAATTATTCTACCTTTGCTCCCAGTTTTGTGAGAAACCATTGATAACTGCGTTTGAAGTTATTTATCTCACACGCACCATCCTCTGTGGTCCCAACAACCGATCTTCTCTTGTCACTAGAACGTGTTCTGTGTGTATTTCAAGTCAGGGAGGTTAACAGCTTCCTAACTTTGCAGGATATTCACTGAACATTTGGGGAGCTTGAGAAGCCATTTCTGCATGTCCGCCGTAAAATAGAAAAACAAAAAATTTAGTTTCAGATGGGGTTTTCTGCCCCCTCTGTCCAGCTACAGAATTGTGAACTTGAAAGCTTATGTCATCTTTGTCAGAGAACTTTGGTTTTGAAACCAACTTTAGTTTGGTTTTGCAAAAAAAAATATATTGGCGCAAAAAATATTCCTTCTGCAGTCGGCATTTTGAGCAGACGGGAAGGGGCAGAAGTGACTGGGGCTGCCAGCCTTTCTGATCGGAAGCCTGGACTGGTTACCCCGCAGCATGCGAGCTCGTCTGGGGATGAATAAATTATGACAGTTGAAATAATTGTGGCAGAGGAGAGGCAGCCGCCGAGAGCACAGTTGACAGCCGGGGCCCAGTTGGCCTCATTCTGTCACGTCGAAGCATGCGTCCATTTGCCAGGTTACCTGGAAATGCTGTTTTCGAGGATTCTGGCGTTTTGGTTTTTTGTCACTTCCACCCCTTAAAACATTCCAAGAGTCATAGCCTGCTGATGACCCTTTTGAAATAAAACGGCTGGGGCAGAGAGCCTCATAGATGCTGTTTCACATGTTGGGCATCCAGGTGAGTTCAATCGAGCAAAAGATTGTTTGGTACTGAAGAATTGGCAAATTGGAAAAGCTCTTATTCCTGTATCTTGGTGGCATAGTGTCTAGCCAGCCCTGGGGTCTGTCACCTGTAACAAGAATTATTCCACCATCTCCGCCAGTCACAGGGCCCCATGCTTGGTTTACGCTCTGCTGCCACCATCTTGAAAAAGAATTTTTCAACAGGGAGCTTTGCATTTTCGTTTTGCACTGGGCTCCATGGATCATTTAACCAGTACTTGTCCACACTGTGTGTTGTACCCCTGAATCAGATCCTCTTCCAGAGCAGCATGGGCAAGCTTTTTCTGTGAAAGGCCAGATGTTAAATACCGTGTTTCCCCGAAAATAAGACAGGGTCTCATATTTATTTTTCCTCAAGAAGACACCCTAGGGCTGATTTTCAGGGGATGTGCTATTTGTTTTAAGTACGGTACAACCACCTACATTGATTCAAATAGAGTGAAGTCATCTTCTTCTGGGACATCATCCTCACTCTCCAGACCCCGAATCCCATCCTGAATGCCTTGCGACTCTGTTTCCTTTAGAACCACTGGCCCCGATCTCTCCTGTGGAGCACTAGAGCTCTCACGGGGCGGATGAGAAGGGCTGCTCGTGTTCTTTCCCGCTCCACGACCACACGCACGGGTTGTGCAGATGCGCTGCACAGCCACGCCCGTCACTAGGGCTGATTTTCATAGCCACGCCCATCACTAGGGCTGATTTTCGGGGTGGGGCTTCTATGGCGCACGTGCTCAGAAATCCTGCTGGGGCTTATTGTATGGGGAGGTCTGATTTTATGGGAAACACGGTAGCGGTGGGGTAGGTTGTTAACTTGGATAATTCCCTGACCCTTAGATTCCTCCTCAGCACAGGGAGAGCCGGGATGCCTCCCGCTGGGGTTGCCGCGTGGCTCGGCGACCATGTGCACACACCTGGCTGGGTGGGACCCACTGTCACTTGGTTGTAGTAATTGGCCATCCCAGTGCTGCCATCCAGTTTTCTTTAGGTCTTGTTGAGTGTGCAGAATGTCAGGAGTACTTATATCTGCATAGAAGTTACAAAACTTAAATTAATGCCAAATGTATTCGGTTTCTGTGTTGTCTACGCTCGTATTCCTTCCAAGTGCACAAGGAAGTCCTCTTGAGGATCTAGAAATTGACTGAAGGATGTGCCTCAGCCACAAGAGGCCTCCACGTGGCTGGGCGCGACGGGGTTTTCCCGGGAGTCTTTCGTGGCCTCGTGGCACTTCCCACGCAGAAACCACCGCACCAGCAGGACAGCTGTCACCTGCCCCGTGTCAGCCTGTAAGCCTTCTCGAGTCTTTGTTACTCCTCATACAGGAGCCTTCGGCATCCAGTGTTTTTTGTTTTACCCTCTGTCCTTTCAGAAAGGAGCCAGCCCATGGTTTCACCGTTCAGGTACGACTCACGTAACTCAATCTCCTACATGTAGGGATATATAACTTTATCCCTTGGTTATGCCCCAAGTGTTGCTGTTTAAAGTCGAAGCCAGGACACAGCCTGCCTTACCTCTCAGTTGATAAATATAAGTTGGGTGGGTATTCTTGCTTCTCCTAGATATTCAGAGAATATTATTTATCTGTGATGCAGCACAGACGAAAGCTGAAGCTCATTAATTCTTGCTGTCTTCAAAGATGGACTTTGAAAAATACTCATTTTCTGGGTTCTTTTAAATATCCTTCTCCTCCAGCCCCCATTAGTACGAGGACTGGTAACTGCTGTCTTCCCTCCCTCGGCACGAGAAAGTCCTTGCACGGAAGAATGTGCCTTGAATCTCAACAACCGCACCACTTACACCCTTGCTTCACACTGACAGGTGCTGAGGCAGCCTGTGTGGGGGAGGGCCTTGCTTTGGAGAGGAAGGCACACCTGGGCATAGGCGGGCGCTCCTGCCGCCCTTTGGTCCTGGGAAGGGTGGGACTTTTCCCTGAGCTGAACCCTCTGAATGTCATCAGAAACCAGATGGTAAATTTGCAGAAAGGTCTGTATTCGTTTCAGTTCAGAGGCCTTTTACCTGCAGGGTGTAGGTCGTGAAGGGGTCCTTGGGTGATCTGAGGAGTCCCTGAACCCTCCCAGTACCACCCCCCTTCAAAATCCTGAGTCACGTTGTGAGTTCATGCGCCCTTTTTGTGGAGTGTTTCCATTGGATTCCCAAGGGCGCCATCTATGGTCCCAAACAGGTTAGGAACCTTTCCTTTCTCTTGGCCGTCTTCCCCTTCCCGCTCTTCCACAGCCATGCCGGGCCACCCCCTGCACGAGTTTGTGTGGCTTCACTGACGAGAGCCCCACGGCGCCCTCGTGTGAGCCCCTCGTACCCCACTGTGGGGAGGAGACACTGAAAACAGAAGCGGGGGGTGGGGCCCTGACCAAGGGCAAGCGGCTACTAAATGTCAGACGCACAAAGACTCAAACTCAAACTGGAGGGAAAAACAAGCTGTGGGATTCAGGAGCCGGTGCGAGAATATTCACGACATAACGGTCACACTGTTTGCTTCGTTGTCATGTGCATGTGTGCTCCCAAGGCTCTCAAGACCCCCAGGATGAAAGACAAGCACCAAAGAGTGAGCGCAACAGAGCTGTCTGCGGAGGTGGAGCGGCCGTCGCAGGCGTGCCCTGCCTCGCGGGCTCAGTCCGTGCCGGGGCGGGAGGTGGCGCCCTCCTCCGGAAAGCTGGAGTGGACACTGTCATTCCGCGGTGCGGGGTGTTTTGAGGAATTTCCTCTTCATTGGGATTCCAGCTACACATGCCGAGGAGTTCTCTTGTTTCAGGCGTACGTACTGAAAACATTGCCGACGCCCCCAGATTCTGCTGGACTCTGCCTGCCCCAGAGTGACGGGGGTCGCCCTCGGCCCTGCCCAGCACAGCCAGTCTGGGGCAACCGAGACCCCGGCAAAGCGTCCACAGCCCTGGCCCCTGGCGCCGTCCGAGGGACCTGTACCCTGTCCGAAGGCCCCATCCCTGTCCGAGGGACCTGTCCCCGTCCAGGGGCCCGTCCCCGTCCGAGGGCCCGTCCCCGTCCGAGGGCCCGTCCCCGTCCGAGGGGCTGACATCCCCGTCCGGGGACCTTACCCCGTCGGAGGCCCCGTCCGTACGAGGGTCCCCATCCCCGTCCGAGGACCGTCCCCGTCCGAGGGCCCGTTCCCCGCCGAGGGCCCGGTCCCGTCCAGAGGGCCCGCATCCCCGTCCGAGGGACCTGTACCCCGTCCGAGGGCCCGTCCCCGTCCGAGGGCCCCATCCCCGTCCGAGGGACCTGTACCCGTCCGAGGGGCCCGTCCCCGTCCGAGGGCCCCATCCCCGTCCGAGGGACCTGTCCCCGTCCGAGGGCCCGTCCCCGTCCGAGGGCCCATCCCCGTCCGGAGGGAACCTGTTACCTCCGTCGAGGGCCCGTCCCCCGGCTCCGAGGGCCCGGTCCCCGTCCGAGGGGGGCCCGCATCCCCGTCCGAAGGACGCTGTAGCCCGTCGAGGGGCCCCGTCCCCGTCCGAGGGCCGCCATCCCCGTCCGGGGACGCGCGGTTGGCTGTCCCCGTCCGAGGCGCCGTCCCCCGTCCGAGGGCCCGTCCCGTCGAGGCCCCGTCCCGCCGAGGAGCCAGCCGTGACGAGGCCGCACCGGGCATCCCTCCGCTTGCGCGCAGAACGGTGCCCCAAAGGAACTTCCTCGGCTGCCGGCCTCTGTGCCACAGAACGTGCGAGAGCTTTGGCTCGCTTGGGATTTACGCCCAAAAGCTTTCGATTTCTCATTCCCAATAAAGGGCCTATGCCTAGTGTACGACACAGACCTTTAAAATCTAAAAGCCCCGAAA